>JAQMYJ010000004.1:12712800-12724470 GCA_030014305.1 Clarias laeviceps
AAATAATCGTGATTTCAATCATGACCAAAATAATCGTGATTATGATTTTTTCCATAATCGAGCAGCCCTACTTTGTACTGTTGCCTTTTTCAAAACAACCTAATAAGAAAACATTCAACCAACAGAACAAGTGATGTAAGAGCAGACAGTGGAGTGAAAAGTGGAGTGAAAAAACAAGGATTAGGCTTGCATATAAATGTGACAAGCGAGTTTAAAGAAGACAGAAACCGATGTGGATGATGCTCATAATCAAAATAAGAAATCATCACATCATCTCCCATTGTAAATGTATAATAACTTAAAACTTCACACAATCTTTTTTTTTCCAAAGGTAGATTATGTTATAATTTCAGAGATATGCAGGGTATTTGCATGCTAAGGATCATATTAAATCGTCTTAAATCATTCCAACTGTCATAATATAAATCAGATAATGATTATTTAAATAGTTTAAACATAATGATTTCTAATAATCTATGAATGTTGGCCCTTTCTACATACACTGATCAGCCATAATAATAAAATCCTCTGCCTAATATTACAGTAGGTGCCAATTCGAATGTTGCTATTCTGTATGTATCACAATTTTCTAAATATCCTGATTTGATATTAAAAAAAAATTTTCAGAGTTTGTTACAATTCTACACAAATTTAGCAAATCGTTTGCACCTACCAAACAGGATGATGCTGTGCTGCCTGACAATGTGTGAATAGTTTAAAGCACACCCCCACCTGTAGGTTAATAGGGGAACTGCAACATTCTACCTCAAATGTAGACATACAGTACAGTACACCCACTCACAAAAGTGAGTACACCCCTCTAATTTCAGCACCTACTTCAGTATATCTTCTTAAAGGACAATACTATAGAAATGACACTTGGATATATTTTATAATAGTCAATGTGCAGCTTCTATAACATTATAGCTTTACTGTCCTCTGAAATATAGCCAAAATATTGTCAAAATAGCTGGCAACAAAAGTGAGTACACCCTAAGTGATAAAAGTTGTTAATGTTTAACCATGCAATGTCACATGTCCTATTCATCATGTTCATGTGTTTGTCAGCAGTGGCTAAGGATGTCTCCGGACCTGAACCCTATTGAGTACCTGTGGGGCGTCCTCAAGCGGAAAGCGCTTCTATCATCCAGCAGCTCTATGATATCTTTATGGAGGAGTGGAAAAAGATCCCAGCAACAACATGTGCAGCTCTGGTGAATTCCATACACAAAAGTGATTAAGGCCGTGCTAGATAACAATGATGCTCATACAAAATGTTGACACTTTGGACACAGTTTTGAGAACATATATTAAACCGGTTGCTGAAATGTGAGGGGTGTACTTACTTTTGCAAGATACTGTACAGTTCCAGTCAAAGGTCTGGTTAATTGGTGAGGCTGGTAAATGAACTCTAAATGAACTTCTCCTCTACAGCAAATGTCATTTTTGGTTTTACATGCAAATGCATGGAACAATACAGTTCTTTCAAGAACTCTCCCAGAACTGCTGACTTTCATGTTTTAAAATAACAATTGACTGCAGTTGTTGTTACTTAATTACCAAATGCTGTAATCTGATTTTAGGTTTTAAAATATGGTTTTAAGGTTTTAGTTTCAGGTTTCTTTATTCATACCTGTGGGTAAATTAGTTTTGCAGCATAAAAGAAGAAAGAAGAACGAGGCATCCAGGTTCAGAGAGTTCTTATGTTTTTCATAAAAAAATATATTTTACGAAAAATACATCATTCAACAAAAATATTTATGTAGAAGCTGTGTTCAAACTTTTAACTGGTATTGTATATAAATTAAAACCTGGCGATAGCATGGCGATACAGGTACAGTATTGCCCTTGTGCAGGTCCCTTGTTTTACCAAAACAACTGTGAAACATAAGGCATAGACTCCACAAGGCCTCTGATGGTTTGCTGTGATATCTGGCATCAAGGTGTTGGCACCAGATCCTGTAAATCCAAAATTGCTCGTCAGATTGCTCAGATGCTCAGTCAGATTGAGAGCTGGGGAATTTAGAAGCCAAGTCAACACCTTGAACTTTAACCCATTTCTAAATGATTCTGCAGTGTGACAGAGCATATTATTCTGCAGAAAGAGGCCACTGACATCAGAGAATGTTTGATCTGCACCAATTAGTGGTAGGTGTTACGTGTCAGTGTAATATCCATATGGAGGCATGCCAGGACCCTGGGTTTTTCAGCAGAACATTGCCCAGAGCATCACACTATGCACATACATTTCTCATTATGCACCTGCTTCCATCTATTCACGCTATCTATATCCTTCAAACTAGACATCCTTCTTCCATTTCTCCATGGTCCTTTGTAGGAGCTTTCAGCAGGGTACTTGGGTCAGCACTGGCAGTCTAACCAGTCTATGGCTATACAGCCCATACAGCACAAGCTGTGATGCATTGTGGGTTCTGACACCTTCCTTACACAGCCAGAAATAACTTTTTTAGCAAATTGTGCTGCAGTAGCTCTTCCGCAGGATTGGCCCAACCAGACTAGCCTTTGCTAACCTCATGCAGATTAAAGTGCCTTGGACACTCATCACTCACCAGTTCTCCAGTCATCCTTCCATGGACTACTTTTGGTAGGTACAGTACTAACCAGAGTACAAACAAAGGTACTAGCTGCAGACCAGAATACATCAAAAGTGTATTTTTTGCGATCACAATGTGGCTCTTGTTAAAGACGCTCAGAACCTAATGTTTGCCTATTTTTCTAGCTTCTAGTACAAACTGTTCACTTGTCTAATATATCCAACTCCTTTACCGATGTCACTAAAAGGAGATAATTAATGTTGTTCACTTCATCTTTACTCCTATGGCTGATCAGGGTACATCAAATTAGATATACAGTATTATTATAATTTCTATAAAAATAAAATTACTGCTGGGAAGATGGAGGAAATCTTGCCAAAATCATGAATGGAGATGATTTAAAAGCCTAGTAAAGATGCATGGCTAAAACGGACAGTAGAAATCACAGCTATGTTTAACTTTTTTTAACAGTTAAAGTCAAATCCATGGATTCAAATTGAGAAAGTGTGGTTCTAGGAGCATGAGGAATCGCCATCACAATGTGCACTGCAATCACAGCAAAAGAAGGTCAATGAAATATTGGATTGTGCAAAAGTTTTTTTGTACACTTACGTAATGTACATAATTTTTTCTCTCCATCTTTCTCCTCCTTCCCTTTTATCTTGTGTCTTATATATGCAGTACACATAGTGTGTGTATTGCACAACCGTAGAGTACTTGTGTGTCACAAAAAGCATTTCAATTGACAATTCAATTGACATAAACATTTTGTGCACATTACACATAGACTTGATTAATCTATTCAACTCACCCCTCAAACTCCTGGATGCTGGGGACAGATGACTGGGACTGAGGCAGCTCATCTGTTTCTTCCTCACTTGAGTCTACCTCACTGCTCTTGTGGCCCTCAACCATATCAGGTACACAATTTGTACAGCTATGTCCTCTGATGTGTAGACTGTTTAATGGGGACCTATTATGCAAAATGTACTTTTTAGTAATTTTTAGACATGTGACCTAGAGCTTCTTTCTCAGCTCTTCTGTTCTCGGTTTGGGCGGGACTACTTGAAAAGTAGTTCCTTTACATAGACACTGAAACAGTGCGTTTCGAAAGGGCATTGTAACAGAGTAATAAGAAAAAATATCTAAGTGGGTATTTCAGCTGGAGCATTAACAGACAGACATATTTAGAGATACTCTGAGCCCTACAGTACTGTGCAAAGGTCTTAGGCAATATATTATCATTACTACAAATTTTGTTAAATCTGTTTATCATGTCTGGACTATTATGTACAAAATCGTTCATTAATTCTGAACATAACTTAATAATATATAATATAATAATAATAATAAATAAATAACATTACAGAAGAATATTTGCATGCCTGTAAAAAAGCAACATATTATAAAACAGGCCAGTTTTCAGATGGAAACTTCAAAAAATTCAATGTTGTCTCCTCAGTTTTGCAGGAAAATAGAAAGGAGCAAGTGTGACAAAGTTACCAGAAGAATTCATATTCTCCAGCAAGCTCAGTAAAACCTCCAGCTGTTTTACTTACTGTACTGTGCCTGGTCTTGCCCTGAGCAAAGATACATTTTTAAATATTTCTACATAAAAGAAACTTCTATAAAGAGATCTAAGAGTAATAAAATAAACACAGTCAATAATTGGGGCTTAATGGTTATCACTGTGGCCTTGCACCACCAGGGTTCGGGTTCGATTCCCACCTCAGGTGTGTGTGTGTGTGTGTGTGTGTGTGTGTGTGTGTGTGTGTGTGGAGTTTTCATGTTCTCCCCATGCGTGGTGGGTTTGCTCCGGTTTCCTCACACAGTCCAAAGACATGCAGTTTAAGCTAATTGGAGTTTCCAAATTGCCCATAATGTGTGAATGAGCGTGAGAGTAAGTTTGTAAGTTTGTGCCCTGCAATGGCCTCATGCCCTGTCTCCTGGGCCCCCGCGACCCTGTATACAGAATAAAGCGGTATCTGGCCTGGAGCCTATCCCAGGAGACTTAGGGCATGAGTCGGGATACACCCTGGATGGAGGGCATACACACACACACCCACAAACGTTCATTCACACACTATGGGCAATATGGGAATGCCAATTAGCCTAATCTGCACGTTTTTAAAGTGTGGGAGGAAACCGGATTATGCAGCGAACGCACCAAATTTAGATGACAAAAACAGACAGGTGAATTGATAAAGAATATTACAGAATGTTCTCTAGACTATAACGACAAAGTCTAGCAAAGAACAGATTTAAGGCTGTACACTGCTCTTGTTAGTGAATGTTTGCTGCCATCTAGTGGTATTTAATAACAATGACAGGTGGTCTTACAAGTGTTCAGAATAGAGCCTCCTATACTGTTCTCGTACGTCTTCCAAACTCCTCAGTCCTCCATCATCCTCAAGGTAAAGTTCTAAGATGAACATCCAAAAATATAACATGTTCCTCTTTGATTATTGAAGTTTGGCGAAGAATTAAACAGCTGCATGTGTGTGGTACCTTTCAGTGCAAGAAGTTTGCTGAGGTATGCCTCCTTCTCCAGAAGGAATCCCATTGCATGATCAAGTATTTTCCACTGTAAAAAACACAATGTTGATTGTTCATTATGCCAAAACTAATGAATGTCCTTAGTAAATGATGATCCACATGTAGTCTTTATTAACCTTCTATTAACTCTCTATGTTTTCCTCACCTTGGCAGGACTTCTTTGACGAGAAGAAGCCTCACAGTTGTGAGCAGACTGACTGGATGGACACACCTTGTTTTTCAGTGCTTCGAAAAGAGCTGTAAGTGTGACTCGATGTTGGGTATGCAGCGATCTCACCTTTTGCTGCTCACCGTCACCCCTCTCCTTCTCTTGCCCAACAAACGCCATACTGTACCGGCTCTCTGTCTGTATGTCCTGTGTAAACACAACTGGAGAGTTTAAAATATTACATATTGATAAGATGTCAATGTACAAATTTAGAGACTGAAGTGCAAGGCTAAACTTCCAGCCTAAATTTGTGATTGGCTCAGATTAGTGATGAGACGTCCAATCCTTTTTAATGAGTCAAATCCTTTGGCTGTGTTTATCATTAAGAGACGTACTGTATAAGAGACAATTATGTTAGTTCCCATAGAGCTTATTACCATATACCTAATTATATATTATTTATTCTGGTACATATGCCTTGCATTCCTTGCGAGGCTCTAGTGACTTCCTGTGATGTAGTTTCTTCCTCTGAGATTTTCACCTGTGTCAGCATTTGTTTGTTTGGTTGGGGTTTTTTTTTTTTTTTTTTCAATTTAATTTCATTAATTTATGTTTTTTTTCCATTTGCATCTGTTCTACAGGTTCTTACTACTGCTTAATGGCCACTAAAACCATTACTTTTTTCTATATTTGTGAGCACTTGCAAATAAATTTATTAATTTGTTTTTAAATCAACCAACCAAATAATCACATTAAGACCAGTATGTAAAATACACACTTTTGGTTTTAGTCACATACTTGCATTATTTTCATAATTTCCTTTTTGTGTAAAACTCACAGGTCTGTTTTTGTTATGTTACATATTGAATAATTTTATCAGTGTATTTACATACTGAAAATGTCTAATAATCACTTACTACACCTTTTAAATGAAACACAATAAATCACTGCATGTTAGGGGTGGGTGAAGTTTGGCGAAGAATTTGGCATACCATGATACCTGAAGTCATTTCTCCACTACACATGCAACATGATATTAAGCTTTGGTATAAACTGGCAGAAGTAAGGTAGTGTTTATTCAATCATTCAGTATCACTTATCCTGTGTACAGGGTCGTGAGGCGCCTGAAGCCTATCCCAGGAGTCTTTGGGCACGAGGTAGGGTACACCCTGGACAAGGTGCCAATCCATCAAAGGGTACACAAACACAAAAACACACACATACACACACACACACACACACACACTATAGAAAATTTGGGAAAGCCTAATCTGCATGTCTTTGGACTGTGGGAGGAAAGCGGAGTACCTGGAGGAACCCATCAAGCACGAGGAGAACAAAAAAATAATAATAATTCCTATACCATAAAGAGAATATTCTTCATTACGCAATAATGTTAATGCAGGAATCCTTGTATGTTTGTCATTACACGTTAGTAAGTCTGTACTATTTCAAGAAACTATGTGCAGCATTTAATTAATCCATCCATCCATGAACCTGGTCAGATGCAGAGTCTGTCCCAGGAACACCTGTTGCAAGGAAAACTGGCAATATGAAATCAAAATCAAATAAAAATTTATTTGAACACAGTGTTAATTTTATTTGAACACAGAACCGACTCTTTCATAAACTTCTCTTTTCAAACTTAAGACGCTATATTAGTCAGAGATAGACATATCTAATAAATGTTTTATATTAAAAGTTCAATATATATGTTTCTCAGCACGGAACTGAACACAAAATGTTTTGTGAGAAAGTAAAAGTTAGCTTTATATTAGCTTGGTAAGAGCCTGTTAGCTCAGTTAGCTCAACAATTCCACAGTCATGACACAGAACCGAATAAACAGAATTAGGATTATACTGGCAAGACGTTATTTATTCGTTATTTAAAACCACTGTGTGTAGTAATATTTTTGTATTTTTCACGCTAGCTATATTCTTATTAATTAAATGAACTAGCTAACCAGGTGTAATAGCTAATCAGGCGAGCTAGCCAGACATCCATCACACTAATAAGGTCAAACTCAGCTAAGCTAACTGTGTTGTGTGAGGGTTACAGGTACAAGATAATTTTACCTTTGTGTGATTCTTTGGACCTCAATTTCCACTTAGCTGCTGTTTTTTTGGACAGAATAGCAAAATCCCATCTGTACAAATTTCTGCTTATTAAAAAAAATAATAATAATAAGTATTGTGTTGTCCAAACTCCTCCTGGTCCAAAGTCAAGACAGATTAATGGGTCTGTGCTGAATGTGTTACCCAACTCTTAATTTGGTCTGTGTCTCAAACTCATTTTATTATTATTATTAATATTATTTTTTATATTATAATATTATTTTTTTAACCTTACTGACAAATTATAGAAAATAAAAGAATGTATAAAAATATATATAAACTTATGAAAGAATATTTAAAAAATTTAAATAAAAGCTTGGGAAATGGATAACCGCTTTTTCTATCAGCATTATCAACAGCCTTATTTTCGCCACCTGAGGTAAAAAAAATAATAAATAAATGAAATACAAGGCGGTATCAAAAAGGTAGTTTTGAGACTAGTTTTGTTGTGCACATCCTGAATGGTAGCACACCACTGGAAGATGACAAGAAGTCAGAAAGACCTTTACTGAGCTCAACCCCGCGAAAATGTCAAAACTATTTATTGTCATTGTGTCATAGCCCAGACAATCCTCATGTGTGATTAGAACATGTCCGATGTTGCTGCCAAGTTTGTCCCCAGGCTGCTGACCCAGGAGCAGAAGGAACATTGTGTCAATGTCTACCAAGAACTCTGTCAGCGTGCCGTAGATAACCAGTCCTCCATGAAGAGGATCATACCAGTTACGAAAGTATTTGGTGTATGAGTCTGACTCTGAGACAAAGCAACAGTTTTCACAGTGGAAGAGCCCATCTTCTCTACGACCAAAAAAGGTGAGGCAGTTCCGCAGCTCAACTAAGACTAAGATTCATCATCTTTTTCGACATCTGTGGTATTGTGCATCGAGAATTCATCCACAGGGGCCAGACCATCAATAGCGAATTCTACTGCCATGTTTCAAGTATGTCATTGTCACACTATTTGGCCATGTACAGTGCTACTATACTTTCAGTACAAGTTAGAAGTTTGGACACACCTTCTAATTCTAGTTTATTTGTTATTTATTTTGTACATTCTAGAACAACTTAAAATTTCAAAACAATGAAATAACACATACAACACTGGGTAATTAAGTACCAACAATAACAACAACAGCCAGTTGTTATTTTAAGACACAAAGTTCAGCTGTTCTAGAATTGTTCTTGCAAGAACAGTATTGTCAAGTGTATTTGAAAATCCCATCAAATACCATGATGAACCTGGCTCTCATAAAGACCATCCCAGGAACTCAAAACCAATAGTTGCCTCTGCTGCAGACAAGAAGTTCATATAGAATTACCAGCCTCCCAGATGTTTCATTGTGCAAAAGTATTGGGCACATACATCTTTTGCCATAATCAATGATGCTTTTGAAAACATTTCAACAGAAAAGAAACTGATATAAAGAGCACTAAAGAGTAATAAAAGTAGTAAACAGGCAGTAGTTGGTGTGAAAACTCTTTGCTTAAAAATAATCAGAAGTATTAGATACATATTTGGGCAGTTTTATAGGTTTTACTGAGCATGCTGGAGAATATGCCAAAGTTCTTTTAGCAAATTTGTCAAACTTGATCCATTCTATTTTCAGGCTTAATTGCATGTGTATTAATTGGTAATAATTATTTGCATACATGAAGTAGGAAGGTTTTCACAATAGCCTTATAATGGAATAGAATGGATTTAAGCATATAACATATTGGAGTTATTTGTTGTAAATAGCTATTTACATACTTATTTGCATATACAGTACTGTTTTTATTACTAAAATTGTATCAGGGAGGAGAGAGATGTGTGTGAGTGAACCAAAGATTTTTTTTTGTAATTTGTAAAAATTGCCAAGACAAAATGTAGATCTGCATATCGGGGAAAATACAATGACAGTCAGTGATTAATCACTGGAAACATAGGCTTGTGAAATAGTGTAGAACAATGTGATTTCATTGTATATATTTTTTTTAATCCAACAACCCTCACAGGACCAACCTTGAAAGCCCTGTTCCCTGTCTGGTATAGTACAGTAGAAAGACGCTCCTGAGAAACTGGCCAAGTAAAGATAAAATATGACAGGGCATACTGTTATCTAGAGGTGGCTCAGGTAGCTAAGGCTCTATGTTATTGATTTGGGGATCTGAGGATCCCAGTTTGAGCCACTATAGTAACTGCAGTGCTGGTTCCAAGGCCAGAAAAAAAAAATTGGAGGATTGTGTCAGGAGGGGCATCCAGCATAAAACTTTTACCAAAAAGTTGTGCATAGATCAGATGGTCTGCTGCGGCAACACCTTGACAGAGCAACTGAAAGAAAGTTTTATGCTGTTATATAGAATTATCCATTTTACAGGCAGGTGTAATGTGGTCCAAAGTTCATTATATTTCAATATAACCAAGCACTGAAATGTTTTATTCCTATTACACGACAGCAGTTATTGTACTTTAGTTTTACAGTAAGTTAAAATTGTTGCTAAGAAATGTTAAAATCTCTTTTATTTATTTTTTTAAGTTACATGGTCAATTTGTTAGAAGGATAAAAATACTGTAAATGAGCCTAGGGTTTTATTCTCTCATTCTTTCTTTTCTGATATTGGGTTGATTTATGGGGATACTCTCATGTATATTTAATTATAAACATAATGTTTATGTCATCATAAAATTCTAAGCCTAGTGTTGATGAATGTCTTGAAAATGCAAATCATTGTAAGCCAAAAGCTTCTCCACATACCAGCCCTGGGTAGTCTGTGCCACCGTTTCCCACTTACTTTCATTATAATATGAAAGACAGTATGAGTAAGCAGTTTGCATTAAATAACTAAGACCCAGTGGCCTAATGGATAAGGCATCAGCCTCCGGAGCTGGGGATTGTGGGTTCAAGTCCCACCTGGGTTGAATAGTTTATTTAGAAGTACTTTGTATTCCATAAATGTTATGAGTCTTGTTAATGTTAGATGGCTAGTACAGTGGAATACCAGAGAGATGTTACTGGGCCATTAATATACTATACATTTAAAAAAAATCACAAGAAAGAACAACTACTGATTGCCTTAGCACACCCTAGACAGTAAGGTGAAGTTAATACTAGTTAGGATTTTCTTTTTAATGGTCACCCACCAGGAGGCAGTGAAACTCCTGTAATATAGAATGGTTGTTTTCAAGGACAGGGTAACTCTTGATCAGTACATAGAGGAATAGTTACTTTAGCCAATATGTGGGCTTGACTATCTTACAGCAATTTTAATTATATTTGCCAGATTAGGTGATGCAGTGGCGTAGTAGTTAGCACCATGGCCTCGCACCTCAAGGGTCATGGGTTTGAAACCCGCCTCGGGGCTGCATGTGTGGAGTTTACATGTTCTCCCTGTGCTTGGTGGAATTCCTCTGGGTACTCCCACAACCCAAATACATGCAGATTAGGCTAATTGGCTTTCCAAAAAAATTGCCTGTAGTGGGTAACCAGTGATGGACTGACACCTATAGTCCCCTGGGATAGGCTCTAGACCCCTATGACCCTGTATCAGGATAAGCAGTAGAGAAGATGAATATGCCAGATTAATTGATCAATTTATTTATGTTATTTATGTTGCTGAGAATCCAACCAAGATGGTCCTTGATATTCTACCATGTTAACGAATCAAAGGTAGATTATATAATTTTTTTGGTCCTTGCTTCATTGCTTTAGCTAACTGATCCACATGCACTCTGTGTCATCATTGAAAGCTAAATTAGTAAAGACAGCGATTTAGTACTCTAAATATTTGAATAGGTGTTGCCTTTAACCTTGCCTTTCTCTCAACAAACCCATTATCTGTGACTCTCCTTTACAAAGTAGCACAGAGGGCTTTTGGGTAAAGACCACTACAAAGTCCACTTTGCTGGAGGGCTGGGTGAATTGAAGCCTAAAAGAGAGATAATAGTCCACTTCAAAAAACAAAACAAACAAAAAAACACTTGCCTATGGTTAACTCGCTACAATAGTCTATTATTATAATTGGCCACTTTTGTCAAAAACCTTTCTATTCTAGATATATTCAAGATAAGAAATAGGAAATAATAATAATAATAATAATAATAAAAGCCAATGTACATCTAAACTTTAATAGCATTTAATAAACAAATCAATTCATTAATAAATTAATCAATTCATTCAGTAATTAAGAAAAAAAAAACTAAACTTATCCGGGGTCCTGATACAAAATTATACGGAGCCTGGTAAGTCACCTAGAGGAGAAAAAAAAACAATCTGTGGCAACAGTTTTGTAATTTGTGCCCTCAGTTTAATAATCCGT
>JAQMYJ010000004.1:12738494-12753363 GCA_030014305.1 Clarias laeviceps
ACCAGTAAGAGACGAGCACTAAGACCCAGCAGGGGAGACGATTACCCACAATTCCGCAGCACAAGAGAGAGAGAAAAGCCGTTGGCTAAACCCACACGGCTGTAGCTTGACATTTGTCAAATTTGAGCGACTTTTACGTTTTTCCCATTGTTCACTCAAAAAACAAGAACTGTCTTAAATCACAAAAGGAACTTAAAGCTTTAGCTACTTCCACCTAATTTGGATGTGACTGGAAAAGTTCTAGTGATGACAATAAATGTTCCGTCTTCATTACTGCACACAACAGTGTCACCATACCTTTGTTTGTTTGACATGAATTTGTTGTATCATGTGATGTTTAACTAGCTGCTAGTTTACTGGTTTAATTTAGTAAATCTCAGTAGTTGAGCTTTGAAATGTCAATGAAAGACAAGATCAAGATCAGGTTTGTTTAGCTGCAAATCAGAAAACTCTATTTAAGTGTCTTTTGTAAGGAAGAAAAGCATCTCAGCTGATGAAACGTATTTTTGTTGCTCATCGTCTCAGATGCTTTTTTTTTTTTTTTTTTTTAACTGTAAGAGGTTTCCTGACTTGCATGAATCAAATAGACCCTGATCTTGTTTGTCATTAACCTTTCAAAGCTCAACCACTGAGGAACTTTGTGCTGTATGAGCTGGAGCAAAAAGGATCAATTTCATGTCTCGATTTATGGTTGTTAATGATTAATCACGGTCATTAGGAATTTAACAGATTAAAATGTATTGACTGGTAATGTTTGTTTTTGCATAAGAATACATTTCTCTGTAGCTTACTATACGTATGTATTAACTTGTGCACCACAAGAGGGCGCACTTCAGACGGTGCTCGGTATAGAACCTTTAATAGCCTGCGTCGTGAATACATCACAGTGTTAGCTCGAGGCAAAACAATAACCAGTTAGATGGAAACGCAAATAATCTACACAAGCTACGGAAAATCTCATCTTGCTGTGTAGTTGGTGCCAGAATTGAGGGAGTAATGGTTCTATCTTTTTGTACCAGTTTCTACTGCTAGAAAAAAAAGAAAGACTAAAGCATGAGGTTAAATAAGGATTTTCTGTATAAGGTTGGTATGAGTCATGGTTGATTATGAACCAAAATCTTTTCTCTAAATGTTTCGGCTTAATACTGATATACAATATATGCTACAGGACTTTGTATGAAGTGTGCAACGTGTTCAGTTGTACATCAAAGTCATGTGTGAGATTTCAAAAGCAGTTTTATTAAAACAGATCGTGATCAAAATAAAACTCAAAGACACACATGTGGTCACAGTGTTATAGTAAACAGTACACACGTGCACGGATGTTGATTATACCAGTGAGAGACGCGCACTAAGATGCGTTGATCCGTTGGCTCTGTTGTGATCACGCGACGCTCGGCATCAAAACAAGAAGCGCATGCGTGATACATGATACTCGGTACTCGTAAACCAAGACTTGTTCGTTTTTCAAGCTCGTCTTGCGGAAGACTCGCAAACCGCGTTACTCGCAATCCGAGATTTCACTGTGTGTATTAAAAAAAGGACCGTCTCTGAGAAAACTCTTTACAGACTCAACAGCAGTAAGCGATTGATTAAAGTACAGTTCTGTACAACAATAGAAATGTAAACAGAACAAAAAACTAACAGGCCTACAGTACTCCCTCTGAAAAAGTGGGCAAGTTGTCTCCTGAAGTAGAAAGTTGAATGTGCCTTCTTTTTCCAGCAGTGAAGGCTTCTTTGCACAAAGTATAACACTGCAACGCCATGCTGAACAATATTTTACATATCATTTTCCATCATGACTTTTTTTCCTTTTAAATGTAATGCTGCCTGTTCACATTAGCATGCTAGCAGATTAAACACAGGGTTTATACAAGGCCACGGTGGGTAGAATAGGGGCGGGGCTGCGGCAGAGACACGGAGCAAGAGAGGAATTGGGGCTGAAAAACTGGCACGGCTTCACAGATGAAACAGGTCATGTAACGCAACATCAAAGTACGAGTGGGGCTTTAAAGTCAGACAGAGAATTGTGATAAAATTTCTCCTGAATGAATTGTTCCGGTGAGCATTCAGCTCCAGAGTGGAACACCTGATCCTTGAAAATCGACAGATATCGCCTCCGAGTGGCGCAGTGGTAAAGCGCTCGCCCTATCATCCGGAGATCGCTGGTTCGAACCCCGGGTGATGCTGNNNAGGTACTTCGCGCTCCCACATTAACGACGGCTCTACAAGCCAGTCAAGGGCGTCTGTGAGCTCGCGTAAGCGGAAGGGGCGGATAGCGCTGTTCCTCCGAGTGTGTTACGCCGCTCCCAACGGTACGTGAGCAAGCAGTTAGAAAAAAATGGTCGGTGACGTCACGTGGGTCGGAGGAAACACGTGAGCGGTCTACGGCCCTCCCTACTGAGTGGCGTTGTGAACTTAATGTGAGAGCCCCTAGTGACTGGGAGGAATTGGACACGACAAAAATGTGTTTTGAAAACTGATTCAAAAATTGATAATGGATGCCAGGTGTAAAAATTCCATTACATTTGCCGACATGTAGAAGGATGAATAATATTTAACAATCCCTTGGATTTTCAGTTTCAAGTACAGTTATCATTGCAGCTTTACTTGATATCTAAACATTCTCTATTCTCTATCCCGCTTATGTTCAGGTCTCAGGTGAGGCTGGAGCCTATCACAGGAGACTCTGGGCACAAGGTGTGGTACACCCTGGACAGGGTGCCAGTCCATCGCCGGGCACACACACACACACCCCCACACTCACAATGGCAGATTTTCATTAGCCTAATCTGCCTGTCTTTGGAGTGTGGGAGGAAACCATATTACCCAGAGGAAACCCTCCAAGCATACGGGCCACAGTGCTAAGCACTACGCCACTGTGTCGCCCATGGGTGAAAAAATAATGCTTGTAATAGAGTAATACCTTTGATTATAACTAAAGTCATCCAAATAATACACAATACAGCTGAAAACTAAGTTCGGTTGGCTGGAGCTGCTCAGAAGAAAGTTTACCATAGTGTGAGTGTGGAGATGGTTTTGAAGGTTTCATGAAAATTATGCAAAAAATAAATAAATAAATAAATTGCAGACAGAAATGTCACCCAGACCTCTGTCACTAGTTAGGTGTAAGGAGGAAGACTTCTCTACTATACTTTGGGGATTTTCTACAGTTTCTGTGAGACCTTACAAGGTTCCAAATCAGATCACAAGATCTAAAGGAATGCGAGATAGCAGGAAGGAAAAGGGAAGGGAGTAAAAATATTCAAGCTATAAGACTGACGAGAGGTTTTTAGGAACATGAATTTTTTATCACGTCAGTAAAAGCACTGTGTCTGACCTTGTTTCTGATTGCAGTCCTTGTTGAAATGTACTGTGCGGACCTAAAAATACAATCTTCAGAAAAAAAAACAACTATAAGAGCGCTGGAGATTATCGCTGTTGTCTGTCGATCTTTATTTATTTATAATTTCAGCCTTAATGCTATAAAACTGTAATTTTATAAGCTTTACTACTGTGCTTACTATAGATTCCCGCTTTGTGTCCCTATACTGCTTAGAAACATGACTTGTGATAGATTTCTTGGCTAAAATCTCAAGCAACATCACTCATATCCAGCAAGCTTTGAATGCTAGTCTGAATGTCAGCAGCACTGTCCTCTGTAGAAGTCAGAAAATGATGCTGTCTTGAGAATCAAGACTTTATTTGGGGTTTCTCCTTCTCCTTCAATATAATTTGTTGAATTGACGCTATACAATTCATAATAACGATAACCGTTCTTCATCATCATCATCATCATCGTTATGCAATTTTATGTGAAATGTTGCTGCTGGCTTGTGAGGAAATGCACCGAAACCTAAATTCTCACATTGACTGGTGTTCAAACAGCACCTTCTTCCATTTAACAATTAAACATGTAGTTGCAAGATAATGTAAAAATTATAGTTCTATTATAATATTATATTGAATCATAACATACTGCACAAAAATTCATCAATTGTGCTGTAGCAATTAAGAAATCAAATCATTTATCTCATAGCATTTTTTTTTTCCTCCCCAGGGTGTTTTAAAGATGACCGAATTGTCTTCTGGACATGGATGTTCTCCACATACTTCATGGAGAAGTGGTCACCACGTCAGGACGACATGCTGTTCTATGTGCGTCGCAAGCTCTCTTACGTCAGCACCGATACCACAGAAGGGAAGAAGGTAAGAAAAAGCTTCACACTTCCTTTTACTTGCTCTGTAATTACAGGATTGTAATTGTAATAGTGACGTGCATTATGTTTAATAATAATAATAATAATAATACATTTTATTTATAATGCACTTTACATTTGAAGCAAATCTCAAAGTGCTACAAATTATTTCAACCCAAAAGCTCTGATAAAAAGATAAGTTTTAAGACCAGATTTATACTCTGGCAGAGCATCCATAGTCTAGGTGCCGCTGAGCAAAAAGCCCGATCTCCCATAGTATGAAGCTTGGTCTTCGGAGGTTTCAGAAGATGAACCGAGACAGAGCGGAGGTTGCGTATTTGCGTGTATGTGAAGTAATAAGTTCTTTGAGATAGGGAGGGGCATCCCCATAGATTTGATGGGTTTAGGTACAAAGATTTTTCTCATAGTCCAAATTAATTTTTACTTATGATGAAAAATGATATACTGTACAACTATAAACTTTGAAAAAAAGCATATAGCGCTTAAACAAAAATGTAAAGTCAAGAAGTCAGTCTTGGTCGTCCTTTGAATCATATAGTGTTGTGCAAAGCACTTTAGCCGCTTCTCATTTTTTCACTCTTCATAAAGTAAATGATGTAGATTTTTATTTAAATAATTAGAACAGTCAAAAATGGGTTGTTTATGTAACAACCTCAGCTGCAACCTCATTTCTCCTCTCGTCTGTCCCAACCACCCAGCATTCAACATCAGCAGTATAATCACCAATCTCATCATCTGCACCCGGTTCTCACTGGGTCACGCCTAAAGTTCAGGTCACTGTGTGGCTTAGCCAGAAAAACAAAACATCCGTCTGAAACCGTAACTGGTCGGGTACAGAGACTGGACTGAAAATGAGAACCAAAACCTGAGAGCCAAGAATGCTTGGAGAACTTTTCCTCAAGACTACATTAGAAATACAAGAAAGTCAGGCTCTTTGGAAGCAAAAAATGAAGAAACGATGCATGGTTCAACATTTGTGTGTACAGTACTGAACACTGATGCACCCATACTGATACTGGTATTAGGTATCTGTCCACGGTAGTAAAAACTGCTCCCAATCCAACACCCAGTGTAAGATAAACAGACAACACAAAATAACACTGATTTAGATTTGTTTAGATGTTTAGTGAAAATAACCAGTCTTTATACTAAACCATGGTTGGTCTTGATAAGGAATCGTAAAACAATGAAAAACGGCAATGAACATGACTTGATTTACTTATAGCTGTACAGAAGCTTGTGTGCAAAGTGAAACGAAACTCTCTTCTAAAATCCAATGCATCTCTATCAGCTAGCTAATGTACTTCATTTAAAAGTACTCTAACAAAAAAACACTAATGCTTGTGAATTGCAGTACGCAAAAATCAAATTTCTTTGAATCACCAGTGTACCTGTGACTCATAGCTCTAATCGGTATACTGTAGGAATTGTAGGAAGTCCCAAAAATACATACTCGTACTCCTGCTTGTGCACCTTTTTGCCCTGTTAAAATGTTATCGATGCATTTATTTTTCTTTTTACCATCGACCTATTTGGCAGCTTATTCCAGATCCACTGGTCTCATCATCATTGTGACGCTTTTCACCGAGAAAAAGCCTTTCCAAGCTCTCCAGTTGAGTCCGATTTATAATTCCCCTCCCCATGTATAGAGTCCATTCAGGTTGGAGTGGTAGCAGGAGTTGTATACCAGTAACCTCCTCCATAGGAAACTGCACAATTTCCTTCAAATGAATCCTGGTCTTTGTCAAACGTTGAGAACTTTGATCCACTGTGGTATGACAAGGAATCCCCTACAAAGCACAAGGATGATGCAATGCAGACATTGTTGATATCTTGCGGTTAATTTATCAGTATCACACAACTTTGTGTTCCACAATCAACTAATCATCTCACATCTTACCTGCACCGCCGTCTTGAAAATCAGATACGTGCAATTTGTAGCCATCCAGTTCTGCATTAATAGCCATTGGAGAAATTCCAAAGGACTTGTATTTGGCATGAACCTTCTTTCCTTCGAAGTCTTCTAAACTAATTTGCAGCTCGTAATTCTTCTTTAGTGTGAGTAGATGAATTGTTTCGAGTCCTTAAAGTCAACAACAAATAAAGACAGACACTGTAAATTTGACTGAAGCTACAAGTCAATAATTAAAGGTTTATAATGCAAACTACAGAGGATAAAATGCTTAATAATGCTTAATAAATCCAGTTAATTCAGTACCTTACCCAGCTAGTATTCGCCTGCTGCATGTCCAAAGCCGTTCTTGTACTGATCCCATCCTCTGTAGAAGTTCACACTACCATCTATTCTTCTCTGCAACACCTGGTGGAATAAACACTTCTACATCAGACATTAATATTGATAATAATAATTGTTACCAGGTTTCAACCATCAGTTTGTTTCTGAACCAAGTGACAAGTTGCTCTTTCTTGTTTGCTTTTAAACCTGTCGTGATTTCTTACTTGGGATGTAATTGCATGTTAAAATTGTAGGAGATGAACTGAGGAAATGTGGGAAGCACTCACATACACATACCCAACATGGACTTAGTCCAAATACTTATTCAAAGTTAGATGTCTGGATTTGTTTCTTCATCCAAGTTATACCTAATTTGCATAGAATCGGATTAGTCTGTAGTGTATATTTGTCTCTTGCCAGTGTAAATGTAAGGTTGCATCATATAAATTGGATTTATACCAAGAAGACATTTTGGATTAGGTGCTACAATTTACACACCTTTCTGACAAGATATGAGTCATTTAAAATCAGAATACATTCTGTTAATAAGTGTGTTTTACATCTTCTCTCTGAACCTTTCTGCCCATCTTTTAACATCATATGTGCTCCCTAACATTTTCCTCTTCATGGATCGATTCGTTCATTTGAAATATTCCGCCTCTCGAATACTCCGCCTCAAGACTGTATCATATCTTGCCTTTGTCTAGTCAGGTCTGGAAATCAAGAGGATCTTTTGCTTTTACTCATCATGTTGTTTTAGATTTTTCATGTAAGCTTTTGCACTCTCACTATAAATATTTCAGTTATTTTTTCTTATCATAAACTCTTTGGTTCAGATTGCAATGAAAAATAGCGATGCCATGTTTCTGTCCCACACAATTTACACTAAAGTATGGTTATGGTTATAGAGAAATGGATAACCAATAGTTACACTCACGGTCCTTTTTCCTCCGTCAGTGGACATGTCACAGTACGCATAGCGACCGGAGTTTGGACCAGCAGGGTAGATCATGTATACTCCATTTGTCCAAGAACTGTCGTTATAAATATCTGCACAGTCCAGAGGCTGGAACATCAGGCTTTTAGACTGAACCCCCAGACACATCCATAAAAACACTAATAGCATCTGTTAAAAAAAAAAAAACGGAAGCAAGTTACAAGTGCTAGTGCTAGTCTTCTTCAGTACAATCAGTTAAACCTAAAACTGAACTGAATTTTTGTGCAAAACTCCTACTTTTTGAAGCAGTTTATAGTGACATGACCTTAGCTCAATCAATATTTACTTATCATTGTTGTGCAACTTGTGCTTTTCCACCTTAACAAGACTTTCTAATATACTGCTCATTCTGCTTGTTGATCAACTCCATGATTTGTTCAAAATATACAAGTGACGGTTAACTGAGTCACCATGGTAACGTCCCCAGTACCAGGCAAAACTTGTCACTTGGCACTGTCCCCTTGTACCTCCAGAATCCATGTTCTCCCCGTGCTTGGTGGGTGTCCTCCGGGTATTCCGGTTTCCTCCCACAGTCCAAAGATGTGCAGGTTAGACTTGTGCCATAAGTCTCCTGGGATAGGCTCCAGCCCCCCTGTGACCCTCAACACAGGATAAAGCGGTATAGACGGTGAGTGAATTTGAAGCTAATCTTAAACTCACCTGGCAACCTGTAGGGTCATGTCCTGCAAACCTTCACCTCTCACCCTGCCTCGTTTTATCTGGTTGTTTGGTCAGAAGACCAAAAAAAATACAAATCACCAGTACTGAAGCATTTTGTCTGTTAATCCAACTCATTAAGAAGTATCAGGAAGAATGGAGACCCCAAAAAAGGAGTCAATAAAAATTAATCCATGAATTGCGCACATACCGAGGTATTCACAAGAGGGAATCAGTGATGAGCGTGTAATAAAAGATGTGACATGTGAGAGCAATTAAGTTCTGTGAGCACTGAGATACAGGCTTGTCTTTCCCCCCTCGCTCACCTGGGGCTATGCTTTGCTCATGAGTCAAGTTAATTAAAGTAAAGCAATCTATAGACTAAATTATTTAGAATCTTTCATTATTATTATTATTATTATTATTAGCAAATATGTATCTTCAGCACAGGCCTAAATATAAAAAAATTAATTAATGATTAAAAAACATTTTTGCATTTTGGATCTTTTATTAAGCTTATGAATTGATTTATTCAAACCTGACTGATAAGTGGACAATCTGCTATGTCTTACACGCCATATAATATCTAGTGTGTGTGAATACACATGCTTGGTGTCTGCAATCACCATAAAGAATTTATCCGATTAAAATGTAGTAACCCATTTGTTTTAAGTGATATTTCTCCATAGCTCACATATCTATTAACTTCAGTCTTGCACACATGTATATATTTATTTATTTATTTATTTATTTTATTCTGTTTATTTAAAATATTTGGGCTTCATAAATTTTTACTTAAACTTTTTTTGTGGTATGTGCCACTAGAACTTTTTAAATAAAACTTACATTGACAAAAAAAAATGTATTAGTATTATCAGTATTAGTATTATCAATGTAATTATCAGTATTATCAATGTAAAAGTATTATCAATGATTATTTAATCATCGACTATTAACTGATTATTTATTTATATATTTTAATTAACTAATGTATTTCCTATTTATTGGTAAGGAAAGTTAAGTGAAATTTGCATAGAGAGATAGACAGACAGAGAACTTTTTTTTTTTTTTTTTTACTTTTTAGCCCTTAGAGTTTTGCCTTTTATGGTGTGTGTTTTGTGTGCATCACCAAATGCAAATCAGCTGTGTTCTGGATGCGGCTGGTAATTTATGGCTGATTGGGTTTTATGAGCATGTATATAAAACCAGTCAGCATTTATAAAACTTTTGCAAATCACCAAATATTTTTTCGCTTCTGCAAACATTTAAAACAGTTTAATAAATGAAGCCCAGTATCTGTTCTAACTCTACTCCAGTATTAGCTTCAACAGTTTATAAAATACATACCTGTGTGAATCCTGTATCTTTTCTATGCTACTGGAGCAATAGTTCTCTAGCAGTTCCATTTTTCCAACACCTTTGTTTAAAATGGCTGATGTATCCTAATGCTGAGTCGCTTCTCTTATCTTACATGTAGATCAATCAATCACAGTGATGTCATTCCTATGGCCAGCCTTAGAAAGTTATGTTTTTTTTTTCTGCTTCAAGAGCAGACATTAATTCAATTACATGAAATACAACACTTTTGCTTTGTCAATCTCTCTGACCTACCCTAACACTCGCTCTGCCCTTTTTTCCTCCTGCTTTCATCCTTTGTATCATCAGTGCACTCGCTCATTTTCTGTCCCTCTGTACCTGAATTTGCATTTAAATTAAATGCCGCACACAGGTGCATTAATGAAGTTCTTGCTGTCGGTCTGTTTTTTTTTTTCTTTAATGCTACAATTCAAAGGACCTCTTTTATAGTCTTTCATTTACAAATAGGGTTTTTAGGCAGCCAGGTGCATTTACTAATGAAGCACATGCATTCATTATTGATCTGATTTTGTGTTGCAGAGAAAACGTCCCTGTCAAATTTGCCTCATCGTAGTTAGCAGAGGATATAAACGCTGTTGATACAGAAATGTTGCCTGCATGAACATGAGGCCACACCTACTTTACTAGGAAGCAGAGGCACAGATAAGGCCAGCAGTTCTGGTAATGACGAGCTCAGCGTCCATACCTCTTCCACTGGAAATGACAAGCGAGGGGCCGTGTCTCCTCCACTGGGGCTGATGAGCAATGATGATTTGAGCGGTAAATAAAGAGAACATGGAAATATATGCTGAAGGAAATGCATTCATTAACGTTTCGAAATATTATTAGATTTGCAATATAAAGAGTGTGTATGGTGTCCATTCCATTGTGGTTGGGAGCTTGTAATTGCAAAGCACTTTAACAAAATGCAAAACACAACAGCAAATGGGTAATTGCAAAACGTGTTAACAAACCAAATACTCACTAGCAAAATAGTTTTTTTTTATTATTTTTTTTAAATAGTTGGCATTTCCAAAATTTTATTTATTATTATTTTTTTTTAATCAACATGCATGAACATAAAGTCATAGGGGTTTGTTGCCTGCATGTGCTCATATTTTTTGTTTTACACTTGAATAAAGTTTAATGAATGCATGATGCTTCCTAAGTCAGTGAGTAATCAGTTTAAATAATCTTGATCTCCGTATAAACTGAATTTATCATGGTTCTGATTTTTGCCATGATCGAGTGGTCCTATCCATAGATTACCTTCACCGTGCATCAGTCAGACAAAAATTGGGACGTTTATAGTACAAGCAAATATGAGCCTAATGAAGCTGCTGATCATTTATTACTGATTTTTGTCAAACAACAATTTCTTCTTTGCTATAGGAACGTAAGTAACTTTGCATTTATTTCTCGAGGTTTAGTAGCAAACAGATTATAAAAGTGCAAGTCTTTTTCCAGGTCATAGTCGTTGATCAGACACAGTACGTCTATCAGCATGAGCTATACAGGTTCTGTTTCCAGTTAATGTTGCTGCTATGTATTTTTGGTTTTGCTGTTGAGTCAACGTGTTTTCCATTTACAAGCCACTTTAGAGAAAACGTCCATTTGAAGATATGCAGAGTCATCAAAATTCCATCTAAACAACTGAAAATGAGGGGAACTGAAAGCAGAAATGCAGTGTTTTGAGTATAATTTAAATAGACATGAGCTAAAAGGCACCCACCCGGTCATTGCAGCATTTCCTGTTTGGTTTTTGTAACAGGGTCTCCGGCTGTGGATAGGGAGAAGCTTTGAGGCCCGGCTCATCTGAAATGCCAGCTTCTCAGCATGGCCCACTACTTCATTGCTCTATATTAAGGGCATGGCAATCATCACAGTGTGAGATTGGTGCTCAGAGCCTTTCCCAACAATCAGCACACATTAGTCCAGCGTTCCCAAAATCTGCCTGGGTTTCTCTGAAAATCAGTCTGAAACATAAAACCTTAGAATGTTAGATTTTAGGTTTTCGTTTCGCATCAACAGACTAGATTATTTAGCTATTTACTTCCATCGGCCTCAGTTGGGTCTTTTATACACCTTGAGGGGAAGTTATGAAGGTCAGCAACAGTTCGAGGTGGGATTCGAACCCTGACCGTGGAGGTGCAAAGCTAACCACTGAGCAGTGCTAACCACTAAGCCACCATGAAGCCTACTACCATTATGGCAGCTATAAACTGTCTTTCCCTCCCCAGATTTTCTTCTTCCCTCTATCTTATAAGTAATCTTACAGTATAAATAATTATAAATGAGAACCAGAAAGAGAGAACCATTATACATTAGAAATGTGTAATTAAATTGATATGGTTGCTTTTTATCTATGGGCACCATTGAGGCTTTTCTATTTTCTCAAGAAAAAATGGATCATGCCATGAATACAGTATGCAGCATTTGGTGAGGTTGATTTAAAAAAAAAAAAAAAAAAAAAAGGAATTAATAAGATGGTGAGAAATTTGTGGATAAGCTCCAGATCCACCGAGATCCTGACCAGAATTTTAACTGTTCATTTCTTTCTGAGAAACACATTGAAAGAAGTTAGTTCATCACTGCCATTTTTTATTTTATTTTTCTTATTTTGACCTGTCCATCTGGAAGATACTGTATATCCGTTGTTTCTATGGCAGCTACATATGGGGTCGGGTTGCCAGCTCAACACCCATTTGCTCCTGGAGGTGCAAGGCGACAATGCTAACCACTAACTTAATATAAACTATAAGCTGTCCTTCCCTCTCCAGACTCTCTTTTTCTCTCTCTCATACAGTAAGTAATCTTATAAATAATTATAAATGCTGCTTGCCATGTTACTAAGATAATTGAAAGTACAAAACCCTGTCCTGAAGACTTTTTTTTTTTTACAGGACACCTCCTACTATAAATATTTTAGTCAACGTTTCTAAGCCTTGTCATATAAAATTTTTGTTTTTATGTATTAAATAACATCTTTATCAATTGTTAATTATACAGTTGAGGTCATGTGGCATGTTCACCATACATAATCCCTATTGGTTAGCTGTTACTATAGAAACAATAATGGATTAGACCCCTGGGATAGGCTCCAGGCCCCCCGCGACCCTAAATACAGGATAAAGCGGTATAGACGGTGAGTGTTATAGAAGACTTCAAGCACGGTGATGAGAGCTACAGTAAAACATCTGAATAGCGCAAACATTTTAAAGAAGCCCATATAACCCAGCCAAGGTGGCTCACAGTTGTTCCTGTGAATATTCAGCGAGTGGAATGCTTGATCCGACGTAAAACTTGTCCCAACTTGCCGAAGAGACACATCTGTCTGTTGGAAGTGTACACACAATCATTCACCAACACCACTTACACATTACAGGAACTTAGCTGAGAGTTATTGCCTCATTAACCATACAGATGTGACCTCGCTCCAAGCCATTTCCACTTGTTTGGGCCATTAAAGGAGTTCCTGGGAGGCCAGCCTTTCCGACGTGAACAGGCAGTCTGAGAAAAGTTTCCAAGCACTACTGAAATGCTGGGATAAGTGCATCAGTGTAGCCGGCGGAATATATAACGAGATAAAGCTGTAACTTGTGTTCTGTTATTCTGCACTAACAATAGTCTCAGTTTGACTTGAACGGTCAACGTATATCGTTATATCCTTTTCCTATATCTAATGTATATTATAGTCCCAAACCTATATAAAAGATGCGTATGTGTATGAATACAGATTGTTTTATCTATTCGTTCGTGTTAAAGGAGCAGTCTGTAGTTTTTGCGTGCTGAAATATTTTTATGCAATTTGTTTCATATGCTTTCATATTAAAAAGTTCATGATGGACCTCTTGGGTTGCTTTATAGGGAAACAAACGCTAACTCACAAGTTCATGCAAAAGTTTCAGTTGAATAATTATAGTCAAGCCAACTGAAGAACAGCACTAGTGTCCCCCACCTACACTGTGTACTGTACATTTACTCCTCTTACCCCTGGCCCTTAGTCTTCACTAACCAGCCATAAAGGATAAAGTTTCCCCAAGTGGCCCCTTTGCTCTACACCATACGTCCTAGCTCACCACTCTTTTATCACCATAACGTCCATCAAGATCCCAGCGTGTGTCATGCCCTTCACTTTCATGCCCCCCTGTGTGTTTCCAGCACACTGAGTGTACAGGAAGACAGAAGACCCAAAATATATGCTCGGGGTCAGAGTGAGAATGAACACAGCCTTCATTTCTTCAGTATTAAGTCTACAAAAGGACGGTCTGTCCTGGCACTGATGAGACAGATGGCTCAGACCCAGTCTGTGTTTGTAGTGCCAGGTAAATTAGATGATGGCATCTGAAGCTCATAAATAACACTTTGTTTTGCTTTCAGCTTGAGCACTTGGTCTGTCTGTGTTGCATTAGAGCCCACATGCTTAAGTGAATCAACGTCACCCCCTCAGTCAAGGGGAACAAAGGCCTGATCTGAATACAGAGGACGACGGGACCGCATAATTGCCAGCTGTATGGCTCTATTTTGAAAAAATACATATTTTTTGATGGCCATTATCCTCACCTTCAATAAGCCAGCATATGATCGAGGTGTTACAGGCGTAGAAGTGGTTTGAATCATGTAGCATATTGCACAGCATCTTAATATGATCGAATCTAGATGCTACAGTCTATGAATTTAAATGAGTATGAATCTCTTTTTGGTTCTCAGGTGGAGGTCGAGGTTTACAGAAGGGACTCAAAAAAGCTGCCTGGATTGGGGGATCCAGACATAGACTGGGAGGAGAGTGTATACCTGAACCTCATCTTACAAAAGGTAAGCTGGGGTGCATTAGCAATTTCTGCTCTGTGCAGAAGCAAATAGTAAACCAGTAACCGGCTGCATGAGGTGAACCAGTTCTTTTTAGATTAGGATGAGGCTGGTTGATGACGGTGTAATTTTTATAGTGTACCACAATATGCTTTCTGATGTGTTGTGGATATCTTAAGTAGCATGTGATACCTTTGTATAATAATAATACGTATGAGGATAATAATAATAATAATGATGAATATATAAAATAATAATAATAATAATAATAAACATATTATTGATGATGATGATAAACAGATGATTGATGATTATTATTTTATTATAATTTATGTATAAATAATAATAAACAGATGATTGATGATGATGATGATATTATTGCCATCATTATCATCATCAATCATCTGTTTATTATTATTTATAATAATAATTATTATTATTAATAATAATAATAATAATAATAACAGATTATTGATGATGATTATGATTATTATTGTCATACCTCTTTTGGGATTTGCATAAAAATAGAAAGTAGCGAGTGTGACAAAGTTACCAGAAGAACTCATATTCTCCAGCAAGCTCAGTAAAACCTAA
>JAQMYJ010000004.1:12758909-12777080 GCA_030014305.1 Clarias laeviceps
ACATTACCCTGGATACCGTGGCTCTTGATACATCACAAAGACTTGCTGTCTTGGTCACAGATGCGCCAGCGAGACGCTCACCAACAATTTGTCCTCTTTTGAACTCTAATATGTCACCCATAATGTTGTGTGCACTGCAATATTTTAAGTAAAACTGTGCTATTATTCAGCTAATTAAACCTTCACACTCTGCAGTTATTGGTGGAATGTGCAGTCAATGAAGATTGACCACCAGGCTGGACAAATTTAACCATGAAACCTCCAACACTAAATTGGCCAGTGTTTCAGTTTCATTGTCCAACCCCTGTATGTACTGGATAAAATGGACACAGAGTCTAGTTACAGGCAGTGAACCTTCAAAACTCACAAATCCCTTTCAGCAACATCAACACTGTGAATGTTACACAGGTGTTCAGCGATATGACTGTTGGAGAAGGAGAAATGGTGTGTGTGGAGCTGGTGGCCAGCGACAAGACCACCACTTTCCAGGGAGTTATCTTCCAGGGCTCCATCCGCTACGAAGCCCTGAAAAAGGTTTATGACAACCGGGTAGGTCTTTTTCTACTTATTATTTTCATTTCTTTCTTTCTTTTTTTTTTTTTATTGAAATTGATCTTGAACCATGTTTTGCTGTGCGTATGTAAGGTGAGTGTGGCTGCTAAAATGGCCCAACGCATGTCATTCGGCTTCTACAAATACAACAACATGGAGTTTGTGCGGATGAAGGGCCCTCAGGGGAAAGGACATGCCGAGATGGCTGTGAGTCGAGTGCCGACTGGAGACACATCACCCTGCGGTACAGAGGAGGACCAGGACTCGCCTCTGCACGAGAGGGTCGGTGACCAAATAACCTTTTTAAATTTACACTACTTCTGCAGTCCAGTTTATAACAGTCAAAACATTTGTCATTCATTATATCTTTAATTTTATGGTATAAATTTGCAGATTTAGGCACTTTCCCAAATTTTCATTAAAAATGGTGACTGTTTGTTGTGTAGGTCACATCGTTCAGCACTCCCCCGACCCCTGAGAGAAACAGACCGTCCTTCTTCTCCCCCTCACTTCGCCGCAAAGTGCCCCGGAACCGCATAGCTGAGATGAAGAAATCCCACTCCGCCAACGACAGCGAGGAGTTCTTCAGGGACGAGGATGACGAAGGTGAGGCCTAACTCCACTCTTCAGGTCTGTATGCCGGGCTGAATGGGATGGGATCTAATCTTTCTAAACACACACACAAGAAAATGACGAGCTTGTAATGCTGATTTAGAGATGTGATGAAGACTGCACTGTTGTTGATATGTGTTTATTTGAAACTTGAAGAAGGAGGAGTAAATTCCTACTGCTGCATTTATTCATCTTTAAGCATTTCATCAGCACAAAGAGGGTCTAGAATGATAGTCTGAGTAATGTTAATAAGGATTAATACTAGTTTGAAAATTTCCCTTTCTGATGTAATGTGTACACTACCAGTCAAAGATTTGGTCACACCTTCTAACTCCATGGTCTTTCCTGATTATTTCTTCCTACATTGTAAAACGATTAATCTCCTTTACCTTCTGATATTAAGATGTCTCTGCTACTTATGCTCTGTACAGCCTTTATAATGGCTCTAATCTGGTAACTCTAAAGTCTACAGCAGAGCTACGTTTTGGTCTTGTGTTCCTGGGATGGTCTTCATGAGAGCCAGTTCCATCATGGTGCTTAATGGGTTTTGCACATGCACTGGACATCACTGTTCCTGCAAGGACTATTCCAGACCAGCTCACCTTTGTGTCTTAAAATGAATCTCTGACTCTTGCTGTTGTTTGTTGGACCATGCGATCCGCACACAACTTGGCACAGGTTTTACGCCAGATGCCCTCACTAACGCAACCCTCTCATTTTATCCGTTTGGGCATTGTGTGGGAATCGAACCCAGACCGTCTTCATGGCAGATTGTTGTTGATGGTGTTACTTAATTACCCACTGTCATGTGTTATTTCATAGTTTAGAAAAAAAAAAAGAAAAAATCAGGTATTGTACTGTGTCCAAACTTTTGACTGGTAATGGAGCTTAAGCTTTGTAGCTAGACTCTGGTCGAGAAATTATAACTGTATATGACTGTAAATTATAACTGTATATTCTAGATCAAGAAACAAAAAGTAAACTTTTATTACGTTCTTTGTTATTGTGGACAAATACAATTAAAGATGGACGATAAAGTCGTTGACTAACAAGCATTGTGTGCGTGTGTGTGTGTGTGTGTGTGTGTGTGTGTAGACCTGTGTAACACCACAAACCTTCGCTCACGCTCTCTTTCGGGAACTGGCCGCTCACTCGTGGGCTCCTGGCTAAAGCTGAACAGGACAGAGGACTACTTCCTGCTCTATTCACATCTTACCTACATCACTCTTCCTTTACACCGGATAACTACAGGTACAACACTGACAGCCTGTACACACACACCCCCACACACACACACACACACTGATTACAGTGATGTGCAGCAGAATCATGCATTATTTGGGTTTTACACGAGAAATAAAATCTGTAAGTTACATTTAAGCCAAAACACACACACACACACACACACACACACACACACCAGCTGTATGCATGGACTGTTTCTCAGTAATACGCTACAACTTGCATGAAGCGATCGTCTATGCCTAATATGTGACACTGACCAACTCTGGTAAGGTTATAACCAGCTGGTTTAATTGAAATGTTTCTTGTAATTTGTTTCCTTGTGGTTTCTGTTTAAATCATGAAGAGAATATGACCTAAGGACGTATTCTAGATATTCCAGGCCATTTGAAACAAATTATTGTATAAAAATTATTCTTTGTATTGTTTATGCAGATATTCTGGAGGTGAGACAAAAGCCTATTCTGATGATGTAGTGGCTCCTGACTTCCTTAGAACTTGTGACTAAGTGCCTCTCCACATCAGGCCCCTCAGACAACAGCGCCATCTCACATCCATACAGAGAACCAAAAAGAAAAAAAACCCATCACTGACTAAAGGAGAGGAGAAGAAACGTGAGAAATAAGGACTTATTAAAAACAAACCAGCCAATCAAGAAGTGCCTCTTCCACCTGTTTTCTGTGACAGTCTGTATGTGGACACGAGTGCAACAGCCCGAGTGACTGAACACCCGCCGTCTGAAATGCCTCGTTCCATCTGATCAGCTCAGGCTCGGATGGCAGGACTGGCTAACGTCCCACCTGCGAGCGAAAGGGAAACGAATTAAAGAGAAGAAATTAAAAAAAACATGCAAAAGAATGTTTCCTTGTAAATATACTGCTGCTTAGAATACTCAGTGAATCTACCAACCCTGACCCTCTCAGCCTCGTGTAAACAGACTCTGCTGGGTCTTTCAATGTTGTTGATTTGTGCGTAGTGCTTTTTTCCAAAGGCAACCCAATACCCCCCCCCCCCCAATACCCCGATATCCGCTTCCCCTTTGCCGCCACCTCACTCCCTCACCCCACCTCATCCTTAGGCCTTAACACGTCCTAACCAGCTAATGTGACATCTAGATTCTGTTTCATGGCGTACTCCTTACTCAAGAGTCTGGAATTGAAAATGCTGGATGTGTCTTAAGTTCAACCTACGGGGGGGAAAAATAGCTGCACAAGTAGATTTCTTTTGTTAAAAAGACATGATTCATTTGTATGTTTGGAGATCTTTGTATTCATTGTGATATTTATTAATGAGTTTAAGGAGTTCAAGTGCAACAGAATGACAATGAAACTGAAAGGGTTTGAAGAGCAGGTTTCCCTGAGAATGATGTAATCGATTTCTTGTCTAATTCACCATCTGTAGTTGTTAGATCTCAACACACCTGTCCTACAGAAGCCCTGAAACACAACGTTTAGCTTTTGTTGTTATTTTGATTTAATTACTTGCGACATCGACTTGATAGCTCTATAATATCATGAATAATACAGCATTAAGTTGAAATAATGACATCCCTTCAAGTTTTTTTTTTTTTTTTTTTGCATTTCAGGACATTCATACATTTTGTTCTGTCTTGTCTGTTTGATCTGAACCCACAAATGTTTGAGGGTTTCAGGAATTCTTTAAACCCGAGCAGGAACTCTCTCTGCACCTTTCTGTTCCTCCAGTCCTGTATTTTCTTGTAAAGTGTTTAATTCCAGTTGCTGTTGTGTTTCAACCCATTTCTGTCAGTTGATCGGCCTTGAAATGTTTTTGAAGAAAGCGAGGAACAAACCTGATTTGTCAGTATTATGTTGGATGTCGTGAGCGGAATGTATTCCTAGTGACTGCTTTGAAGGCGGCTTTAGTAACCTTTTGATAGTTGAAAGGCTGCCTGCTTGGTCTGCAACATTTTTCTTTCGATGCTTCAATACACTTTTGTTGTATTTATTTTCCTTCTTCTTCCTTTATTATTCTATTGAAGCCCATGTCAACCAAATCAAATGCTCTTTCCAAGAGAAGTCTTGTGGTACATACACTGTTCTTTAACCGCTTTAAAACCACATTTTTTTGTATTCGTTTTTTTTTTTTTTTCGTTTTCTTTTTAAGAAAAAACATGTGGATGTTTATCCTATATTTATGTTACTCCATAAATAATTGTACATTTTCTGTACCTCTTATTGAAATACAAATTATCAAAGAAAAAGAAATGAATTCATGAACTATTTACAAGTGGAAAGGACATTAAAAAGTATCGCGGAGAAATGCAAGCTACACAAACGGATCATGCAGTGAACCATATTAATGCCTTATAGTGAGAGGTATGGGGTACACCCAATAGCCTTTAATTAGATCATTACTGCAGTGATTAATACTTTTCACCCTGCAATAATTCCTTAAACCCTATCTGAGGGTTACTGTAGCTTAGCTTTTTATTTTTTAATCAACCATCTCATAGAAAAAATATTACTGTATTTCAGAAAATATCAAAATATTGGCCTGCATCAAACAAAGACAACAACTAAGGAATTACCTGGACGGATAGTGTTCAGCTAATCAACTATGAGAGTGATTTGGGAATGACTGATTTAACACTTAGTGAGGTTGCATCATAAAAAATTCTCAGTAGAAGTATGCAATGTGGTTCTTTTCGCACATGTGGTGTTGCACAAGTCCAGTTGACCCTATTACAGAGTGATGCATATGTCAGGGTAAGAAGGGAAGCGCATGAAGTGATGCACCCATCATGCATAGTGGCTACTGTACAAGCATCTAGAGGCAGTGTTATAATCTGAGGTTGCTTCAGTTAGTCAGGTCCAGGCTCAGCAACATTATGCGGCAATAAAATAAAGTCAGCTGACGACCCGAATGTACTGAATGACCAGAGTATCACGTCAATGTTTTTTTCTGACGGCATGGTCATATTTCATGACGACAAAGCCAAGATTCTTTGGCCTAAAATTATGAAACGGTTGTTCTGGGTGCATGAGGAATAATTTTTCACACATGAACTGACCACCACCGAGTCCTGAACCATATTGAAAGTCAAAACAGTGCTACAGTGTGCCGTAATCGAAACTATAGGCGATCCAACGGAACATTAGTGTGCTACATTCTTTTGGCCGGGCAGTGTATCCTGTTCTACATTTAATTTTTTTTTCCATCACACATGATACGATCACATGTCTTTAATAAGGCCTACATAAAACTATAATGTTTCATATGTCAATACAGAGCACAATCCTGGTTGTAGCTGTAATTATAATGTCATGTTTATATATTTTAAAACACACACACACACACATACAAACAAAAGGGTCTTCCACTGACTGACATTAAGCCACTGGTTAGGGGATTGTGTACAAATCCCAAAGCTGCCAAGTTGCCGCTGTCACACCATTAATCCCCAGCTGCTCAGTTGTATGTTGCTTTGGATAAAAATGTCACCCAAGTGACGTAAATTCCTTCATCTATGATGTGATTAAGGAAACTTATCGTTAGAGCAAGGTCTTACATTATATGTACACTAGATGAATTGTGTCCACCGCTTTCTTTACTTTCCCATAATCAGTTAATCAGTGCTTCCATTTACATCAGACACACAAGCACCAAAGCTAGAAATGTTTCATGCTGTATTGTGTTCACACACTGGTCAGAAATATTGCACTCACACACATCATTCTGCATCCTCACGCAAACGTCATAGAGGTGACGCAATAGTCATACAGTGTGACCCAATTTTTGTACTTATTTTTTAAGATTTTGCTGCAAGATGGTTCTTTTGGGATACAACAGTTATAATTTTAAGCTCCACTTCAACATGATGTCTTCTCAAACTATATACATATAATAATATATAATTATATTCTCATAATAATATAATTTTATATATTATAATATGATTTTAAAATGCAAAAATATTACACAAGTGTAATTGTTTTATTGTTTTATTATAATATTACAAGTCTAAATAATAATAATGTAATATAGCAAGTTTTTAATTTTATGATCACAGAAAAGATTGTTTGCCTGGTTGACACGCAGAGATTAAGACTTGTTTTGGTGTCTCTCGGTGACCAGCAGCAATAAGAAAATGTAAGAATAAACAAAAGATAATTGCACTAAAATATAATAAATATTAAATATATATAATTGAATGTATGTGAAGTGGAACTTGGATCTAATGCAAAGATTAGAGTGCAAACCAGAGGTGGGTAGTAACGAGTTACATTTACTCCGATTACATTTACTTTAAAAAAAAAACAGTTTTACTGCACTATACTTTTTACTTTTACTTGAGTAGATTTGTGAAGAAGAAGAAACGCTACTCTTACTCCGCTACTCGATTCGTTACTTTTCTAACCATTTATTCTACACATGCATGAGGTGGATCTACCGCCTGACTGTTTCACCAATCAGACCTAGAAACAATGATCACATGACTCCGTTTGACCAATCAGGTCTACAGCCGGTGTTCTATGAATTCATCTTACCTGTGAATCCGTCCTACATACGCTCACTGCGCATGCGCAGACAAAATCTGAGTATAGAACGCTTTTTCCATGTTTGTGTGATTATATGTGAACTTTAATTGTACATATAATGTTACTGTAACAGTCTGTGAATATATAAGTATATTATACAATATACTCGAGTATCTTTTCACCGAATACTTTTTTACTTCTACTTGAGTAATATTATTTTGAAGTACAGCTACTCTTACTTGAGTACATTTTTGGGCTACTCTACCCACCTCTGGTGCAAACATGATAATCAGAAAAAAGGAAATATTGCAATATATAAGTTATACCAATAAATACTAATAATAATACAGTCCTGGTGTAGAGTGTTTGGTGCAGTAAAGCGTTTGGTGCATTATCCACAATCTACGGTGGCCGAGAAGTGCAAAACAAAATAACAAAACCGAAAAAAATAACAACACATAAAACAAAATAACAAATCATAAAACACAACCACATATCCAAATACAAAATACCAAATGAAAAAACACAACGACAATTTAGTCAAACCGGAAAAGGTAGGTATTGTTTGCGAATGAAATTCTTATCGCTGATTGGATGAGACATCTGTCACTCAATACATACAAGCAGTACTATCAAGTAAAGTCAGAATAAGTATTAAAGCACATTTTTTAAAGCACTGACCGTAATGAATCTAACATTCATGTTCGTCAACTGAGCTCATCGTACAAGTAAACATAGCTGTGATAGCTGGCTGCTTAACATGAGCTGATGTGGCTGGATTTTAGAAAAGCAGTTCTCAATTACACTTATGTTTGTTTATTCTCTGTCTAAAATCTTACCTGTTACATCCTTTCAGGTTTATCATATTTAGCTAGCTGACTATCCATGAAGATTATGAACATTTATAAATATCTCCTACTGACATTTGTGATTAGCACTGTCGCCCTGCACCTCCAGGGTTTGGGTTTAAATCCCGTCTCTGTGTACATGGAGTTTGCATGTTCTCCCCGTGCTTGGTGGGTTTCCTCCACATACTCCGGTTTCTTCCCACAGTCCAAAGACCTGCAGATTAGACTAATTGAGTGACATCTACTGCATGTATATATATAAATAATGTGACAAAAGGAACAGGTTATTTTCTGTGAATATGGCTGATCTTATGATTCATTTTAATTCTTTTATTGTAATCTTATAGACGTGATCGCTTCCCATGGAGAACATGCAGCACCCTGGTAATCTTTTATTTTAGCTGAAAATCTGACACTTTTTTTCAAATGTGATCAAAAAAAGGAACCAGTCTCTGTGTAGGTGAGAAAAAAGAGCAATACACTCAAGGCCAAAAAAATAACTGTAACGCATCTCTTTCCAAAAGAGCTCATTTAGGTGCTTGACAGCAACATGAGTGAGTCCTCCTGAATAAATTTTTTTTTTTTTCAACAATTTTACCAAATATATACAGGACAGCACTACTGTGCAAAAGAATTAGATGATGCAAATGAATCCCTTAGAGCAAGGATTTCCTCAAAAAAATAAAGTCTGTAAAGTCAGTCATTTATACAAAAATGAAATAATGAAGCCAGTGTTTGGTGTGACACATTATGGACCCTCAGTGTAGTCTAAGGTACAATTTGTGCAGTGTTACATAGAAATTAGCTACAAAGTTTTACTGAGCATCCTCCAGAAACACACGCAGATCTTCTGAGGACTTTGCTGTTGCTCCTGACCCTTTTTTTTCCCTGAAAAATAGTCGCTTATATTATATATAATATGCTGCCTGGTTTTTTTTTGTTTGTTTTTACACCACATACTTTTAATGTTTGTGGTGAAATCTTGATATTTGAAAATCAGGAATGTTTTCATACTAACTCATTTATTGTTATATATTAAAAAATATATAAAAATGTTGCACAGTGCTGTAGATCCCCTCGTGCTATGTTAGAGGCAGATTCTGATAATCAAACAGACTTTGAAAAATGTGCAGCCTTTTTTACTGAATACCTTTTTTACTGTTTTATACTGAACGAGTTTTCAGTCGAGTTAACACTATCCTAACATGTACTTAAGTCATTAGAACTGAATGAAGTTTCTTCTTTCCAGATTGCTTAGTGGTTAGCACTGTCGCCTTGCACCTCCAGGGTCCGGGTTCGATTCCCAGCCAGGTTTGATTTCTGCCTCTGTGTGCATGGAGTTTGCATGTTCTCCCTGTGCTTGGTGGGTTTCCTCTGTGTACTCCGGTTTCCTCCCACAGTCCAAAGACATGCAGATTAGGCTAATTGGTGTTCCCAAATTGCCCGTAGTGTGTCTGTGTGTGCCCTGCGATGGATTGGCACTCTGTCCAGTGTGTACCCCCACCTCTCATGCCCTGAGTCTCCTGGGATAGGTTCCAGGTCCTCCGTAACCCTGTATTCAGGATTAAGTGGTATAGAAGGTGAGATGGGATGAGATGAGACAATGTAATATAATATATTATTATACTATAAGTTTGGGGTAATTTATATTTTTAAAATATACAACAAATTTGTTCATGTCTTGTTTTTGAATGCAAAAACAATCATACTTATTCTTCAGCTTCACCCACTTGACTGTAGTAAGACAGGTTTGTTGGACAGCTGTTTGGCTCCACCTTGTGTCTCAGTGTCAGAGTTAGAGGCAGGTATAAGAGATGTACTGTTAGTTCCAAGCACATTAGATTATCCATTTTAACAATATTTATTTAACAATGATGCACAGTATTGTGCTCTTTGCATCTTTGGCCTCGTGGAAATCCAGCAAAAAAACATTAATTTTACATGGTTTTTAAAATTATTATTATTATTATTGCACATCCATATGGTTCTTGCACTCACTCTGGACATTCCGGACATTGACACTAGTTGGAGATTAGTTACTTACTCTAACATAAGTCACTTTAAATATGTCACTTTCAGGCATATTTGCACACCCCCTGGACATTTCTATTTATATTCAACTTCATTCTCACACAAAAAAAAATATTATATATTTCTATGTTTTGCACAGCTATTTTTCTTATTTTTCTATATTTTTCATATCTTTTTCTTATATTGTATATTTTGTACTGTACAGTTATTTTATTCCTGACGGGCAGTCGTCTAAGCATTTCACTGCCTATTGTACTGTGTATGAGACGAATAAAATAAAATTTTTATTATTATTATTTTTATTAAGCATTTACAAGAATGACACTGATAATAATATTTGCACATTATATTGACTTAACCATGCAAGGAAGTACAAAAATAATCATTCCTTGCTGTGCTGTTAAAATCTTTTGAAATTGCTAGAGCCGTTTAAACGCCATCTGATACTAAATTAAACAGGAATTTATTTTAGAAATAGCAGTATAGAGGTGACATCAGTTCAAAAATATTGGTTTTAAAGGGGAAAAGGGAATCCATGTAAATGTACTAATAATCAAGAAGTTTAATGGGCAGACTGTCATTACATGGTGAGTGATATTTATAGTATAATAAATACACGGACACTGACAATGTTTTACAGCAGGAAATGATGTAATTTCCCAAAGTTCTGTATTAGCAGACTCTTTAAACAGCCCAAATAAAGAAATAAATAAAAAGAGGTTGGTGATTTGAAGTAATGACCAAAAAGCCTTATAAAGTTCAGATCATTTAGGCTGATATTGGTGTGTTTAGTGTTCTTGTACCAGATCATAAAAACTATCCTGTGTTTATCCCAGGACTCTTATTCACCATATGCTCATCCTGATTGTTTTTTATCACACATAATACTGTCTCACAGAAACATATGAGTTATATGTGAATGAGTAATGGTTTGTAATCAGAAGTTTTCATCCCACAGAGTTTTTCCTTGCCACCGTCACCTCTGGATTAAATCTACATCAGGAATTCTTTAACACTTTAACACAATATGTCTGTTGTTAAAAGCACAAAACAAATCAAATAAATGGTATGGGTCTTTCTGCTACCACACATAAGTATGTGGGGAAACACCAATACTGTACACGCAACACCATCTATCTTAAGCTGCACTGTTACTGTGTGACTGAGCCATTAATGCCATCATTACTAATGAATCTTGAGATCTTACACTTCCCATAAAGTAAACTGGAGTCCAGCGTGAAGAAAAAAAACAGTTTAAGTCAGGCTAGATCTTGATTAGATTTTAACTTGTATACAGAGAATTTAAATGCAGAAAGGGTTTTCAGACAGTATGTAGATATGTACACTAAGTGCAGCACCAGTGGTCGCAGGGACACGGATTTAGTTGATGCAGTGTAGTGCTGTCTTTTGTACCATGATGCATTTAAGTTTTAGCTGGTGTTTTAAACAGATTTATCACACTCTTAGGCTTACCAGCTCTGACGCACGATTTACCTCATGTGCAGCGCAATAATAATTTGATTGCATAGAATGAAATGGGGTGGCGCAGTGGTTAGCACTGTAGCGTTGCACCTCCAGGGTCCGGGTTCTGTGATGGATTGGCACCCTGTCCCACCACGTGCCCCAAGTGTCCTGGGACAGGCTCCAGGCCCCTGTATACAGGATAAAGTGGTATAGACAATGAGTGACGTTGATGAGAAAAATAATGGTCTATAAACCCTGGCTGTAAGCTGTATCTGAGTGTGATAGTTTTATGTGTCCCTGACTGATAACACTTGCCATATACTGTATGATGCAGGTCCCCGTTGGGCTGCCTAAGAGCTCTGACACTATTGAGACATTCTGCGAGACGTCTGAAGGTGAGGTCTTGTATCTGGCAGCAGGTCATTTAAGCCATGTCTTTAAGTAGGCTCTCCATAGCTCAGCTTCTTCAGGTCTAAAACAATATTTAGGTAGGTGTCAAGGTAACATCAAGATGAAAGCCAGGATTTTTGGTCATTTTTTGCCTAACACACTAATCAGCCATAACATTAAAACAGCTCAATATGGTTTATGTTTTCCTTGTGCCACCGAAGCAGCTCTTGTCAATCGGGCATGACCCCCACACGAACCTCTGGCGGTGTGCCGTGGTGTCTTTCACTGGGACATTAGTGGGTGATCCTTTGGGTGCTGTGAGTTGTGGGGTAGAGCCTCCATGTATCTGTCTTGTTTGTCCAGCGCATCCCATGGATGTTTGATTGGATTAAAATCTGGTTAATTTGGTTTGTATCCAGCAATAACTTTTTTTTTTCAGTAATTTGTGTCTTTGATATCGGACTGGACAGTCTGCCATTTGCTCCCCACAGGCGTGAATGAGACTTGCGTGCCCATGATCCTGTTACCTGTTCACTGGTATCTAATTGACGAGTAATAATTATTGACAGGTGCCACTGTAACTAGATACTGTTATTCACTTATGGAATCAATATTATTGCTGATCTGTGCACATTTGCAGTAGGTGAACGTTTGTAAATTTCATTTGGTTGACAAGCGGTATGTCTGGACTGAGTAGCTTTTTTTTTTTTTTTTTAAATGCATGAACTACCAGGCAACACCCAAATTAGTTTTGCTATTTGCATCTCTTATTGGAGATTTACTTTCAAAAGTGAACTCTTTTAATGATGAATGTTTGGTTTATACAAGGAATCTTCAGTGGCTGTGTCTTAAAGTACCATACATATGCAAATGAGCAAAGATAAAAAAACAGCAGCCTCCTTATGCTTTTTAAATATTGTATTTTAAAAACTTATGAGAATACATAAGCTACACAATATTGTCTCACAATGAGTTAATAAACGAAAGAAGCCAAGAATATGATTCCTTTAAATTTCATAGTCATTATTAAGTCCCGCCAGTAGTCAAGATCATTCAGCAGATTCAACTTTTCTTGCCTATGCTTAAAACTCGCTTTAATTCATCAGTAATAACAGTAATTTAATTAAATCATTGTGCATTATAATTTACGCACATACAATATACCAAGTACTCATGAATAGCCATCTGAGTCATACGACTTAATGTCATTGCTTAGCCCAGGTTGCATTTTTTTCTTTTTCAATAGAATTTGGAGAAAAAGTTGTATTGCATTTTGCTGCTCAAGGCATTTAGTGGTTAGTTCTAGCATATAAAAAAAAAATTATAATAATAATGTGAACACAAAGCCAGGTATAAAAGTAAGCAAGCAAACATTAGCGTATACAAGTGTAACTAATACAGTACTAGTTGTTAAAACATGTTGCAGTTACTGAAATGGCTTCTATCTCAGAGGGTGTCATGAGTTTTGTATCATACCACATTTATAAAATGGCAGCAACAAGCGATTAGTGCACAGTAACACAACCTTATGTGACAACAAAAACTTTAAGTATTTTTCACTTTGATTTATTTGCCAGTTAACAAAGCTGCAAAATGTATTTGGTGCTATTGAATGCATGCCTCGTGTTCTAAGGCGTTACAAAGGTCACTTTAGAAAAATTAAAATAAAAAAACAAATATAAACAACTTTTATTTTTTTACCAAGATCCACATAAGACAGTTACACTAGGAAGCTCATTTACTTGCAGTCTTGATAATGCCGTAGATGATGTGTTGTTGTTTATGGATGGAAGTTTACAGAACTCATTTACACCAAGCACTCTATAGGACCAGAGAACATTCAAAATAAATATCAATAACAGCAAACACCTTGAGCAACACGTTAAAACAAATACTTTATTCAGGCCTCGTACAAGTTAAAACATTAACATCTATCTGCCTGCATGTCTCCAATCAAATAATTAGCAAAAAAAAATTTTAAAATTTAAAATTTAAGAAAATAAAGGATTCTTTGTGGGTTATAAATGTCCCATACACGTTTATGTTTCTGGGAAGAGGGGGGCATTAACCCCGTTGAATACTTTTAATTCCTCCCTAAATTAATCCTTTTATCAGGAAGGTCCAAGTATAAAGCAGAACTCTAATTTTAATTTTAAATCTAATTTATTTAATCTGCACAAAATCCTAGATTAATAAAAAGAGTTCCTCAGCTTCACCCTTATTTGTTTAATTATAGCAGCAAAAAAAACAAAACCTGACGGAATGTTCAGAATGCAGGCTTTTACACCCTGTAGCCTCACTTTAGTTTACTTTAGGGTGTAAGCAGTATGTACTGTTTGATTTCAAACGCAACCATCAAACTCAACCAGCATTTGTACACAAAGGATTTCACAGTATCTGAATCGATTTGTTGCCAATGCTCACAAAGGATGTGTGCTGGCATGCAGGTCAAGACTGCTCAAATGGACAAGGATAAGCATGAGTCAGGTGTGTGTGTGTGTGTGTGTGTGTGTGTGTGTGTGTGTGTGTGTGTGTGTGTTGTCATACAGCCGTGCAAACCACATTCAGGCAATACGTGACATGTACATTACAGGGGTGGGAGGGGGAGTTGAGGAGTCTGTGACAGGGAGGAGGACGTTCACGCTTTCTTCTCCTGCAGAAGTTTGTGCAGTTCATCAGCGTCCTCTGCTGTTTTAACGCGGATCAGCATCGGTACTGGGGTGCTGGCGTTCTTGTCATCCACAGGGGGATTTGGCACACACACCACCATGACGTTGTTTTTCCCTGTCCGTGTGCACGGCATGGAGGAGTTAACCATGATATTTAACAGGATGTTACCTGGAGGGAAACACATTTTTGGTCAATTTGACATGGTCACGACAATTCATTAAAGCACTCCAGTTTTAGATATTCACTAACTTCTTGTCAATATTCTAACTGGAACTGGCATCTGTGTGTAGAATAAGTAACTTTCTTGTTATTTAAAGCATTAAAAATTTATTAAACAACGTACTGCTTATGAGATTCAGCTAGGTTTGATAGTTTCTTTGCTCTAAATGTGGGATCTAAATAGACTTCCACCAACATTTTTCTGTCAAAATTAAAATGTAATATTAAAAAGTGGTAAAGATGCAGTCAAATTTACATTTCCAAATTTTACATGTAACCCTGGGCTCGAAATTCTAATTAAACTTGTAAGTTAAGCCTTTATTTGTCACATATACATTACTGCGCAGTGAAATTCTTTTTTCGCATATCGTAGCGTAACTGGGGTCAGAGCACAAGGTCAGCCATGATACAGCGCCCCTGGAGCAGACAGGGTTAAGGGGCTTGCCAGCACCCCCGTACCGATGCTGCCCAACAATGCCAACCTGGTGGAGCTGGGGACTTGAGCCACTGACCTCCAGATCAGTAACTCGGTGCCTTAGCCCTCTGCGTTACCACTGCCCCAAATATTTAGCTGCGTTGGCCAGGAATCGAACCCTGGTCAAATGCTTGGAAGGCAGCTATGCTAAAATTACATTTGAGCATTTGGCAGAGCGACTTACATTTTATTTATTTATTTTTATATATATATTTTAATTTTTTTATTTTTATTTTTTTACATCTGAGCAATCGAGGGTTAAGGGCCTTGCTTAAGGGCCCAAGAGTGGCAACCTGGTGATGCTGGAGTTTGAACCAGTGACCTTCCGGTCAGTAACCCAATGCCTATTGTATTGCCTTGCTTGTACTTAGTAGTAATGTGTTTAAAATGTCTCTAACTGTGTTTTAGAGTTACATTATTCTAATCATTAATCAATCACGACCACGCAAGATTTAAAGAAGAAAACAGCACTTCCCTGGTTTGCAAGAACATATTTGCACTATGTGTCAGAAAAGTGTCTTATGAAAATGCATTCTGAGCCAACTGCATTTTTATTTTCAAAGCCTACCACCTGTCAGACATAAAGACAAAAATATGGCATGCCAAACAGAACGTGGGTGGTGTTTTTATATTTGTATTTTTTTTTTTTTTTTTTTTAAGATACATGGCAACTGCATGGCGTCAATTGGAAATACCTCTTCCCATGGGAGCCACAGCTCTCAATATATCAATGACAATATTGGTGTCAATGCCAGAAAAAACAGAGGATTCTGCTACTCTTTCCAGCAAAACTTCACACTGATCACAGGTAAATACTGCGAATTATGCCAATCAGCGCTACAGCAGCAGCTGCCCAAAAATAAATAAACCAAGTTGTTTAGCATACCGTTGTTCCATCCTGAATTATGGCAGGCTTTGTATAAAAGTACAAATGGCTCAGAATGCATTTTCAATTCAGACACAATTAGCATAAGTATGTTATTGCAAAGCGGCAGGTGCCGTTTTCTCCTTTTAAATTTTGCTGACAGGACAATTAAAAACCAGGTCCATATAAGATGAATAAGATTTCACCTGGCATTTAGAGACACAATAGTTGCATAACCAAAAGCAACACTACAATTTATTTTAACTAATGGTACTCATGAAGCATGCAAAATGCCTGTGTAAATTAAATCTCAGTAGTCCTATATCAGAGTGCAAATGTAAAGGAAAAGTAGCTGTTTTTTGAGCTAAAAATTGCATGTACAAGTTGGAAATGTAAACTAAACTATCATTAAATTTTATTTAACTGTGAATTTTGACACAGGAAAACTTCTAATATAACCAAAATATTTGGTTAAAAGTTGGATAAAAATATTTTTGTAATATAAATCTCTGAAATTTTTTGCTCAAACTGAAAAAGCGAGACATGTGGTCCAAAGGTGGCTGCATTGCTTTTAATGTCCACCAGGGGGAAATAACACTCTTACTGTGGCTGACAGGTTGAACACCCACCACAGTTTCAATTCCACACACCCTCTCAGTATACTGTGCCTCAGTTATAATAATCGGCTGCCTTCTCCAGTTATGTTTTTTCTGCATCACTCTTCCTTTTTAAGAGCGGTCTCATGCCTTGCATCATTTAATTTGTGACTTTCAGTCTGACTGCAAAAACATGAGAGAAACTGCTACAGAAAATCCAATGAGAATCTGTTAAATTTGGTTTTAAAGAGGGGGGTACTTTATCACCACTGTTCTAGTGCTTAAATTATAGAAGATTTCATATTTATTTAATCAGTAGCGCGTTTTACCCAGGTTTGTGTCTGCGCGCACTAGGAGCTGCAGCTTGTCCTCAGAGACCAGTTTCAAATGCAGTGTACCAACTCCTTTCTCCTTGAACTCGTTTTCCTTTTTATAGAACAGTTTGCACCTGTAATATGTAGAGAAAAATAAATATTACAGTAATAGTATGTGTAATCAATGACCAAATCTATTCTGAATGATGCATTTAAAAGAGAGAGAAGTAAATTATAGGGTACTTTTTAGAGTAGAAAGCATCCTTCTCCTTGATTTCTCTAACTACGGGCACTGGCGGCTCTTCTGATTCTTCATCAGCTCCATTCTCATCTGCAGAGGAAAAGGACAAGCAATCAAATATCACAAAATAAAGAGTATTCATTCTTTCCTTGATATGCCTGCATTAATTTAACAAACCCAAATACTGGGCTAAAAGATCATTATTTTAAGATCAAGGCTGATTCTCAAGCGAAGAACTTATGTTCTTATGTATAATTTGTCTTTGATGAAATGTCTATTATTCTTAAAGCCTCGTTTATTGCCATAGGGGCCACTGACAGCCATCTCAGCAGAAAGAGAATTAATGACTAATAAGATGATCATATTAACTTAAATCTTAATTATACGAAAGCTCAGTTGATTAATACAATCTTTCAGCTATCTTTTTATATTGGTACTGGAACACAATTTTTCAATAATCAATGAAACGTCCTTTTCGATGAAAGGGTCCTTTTTCTTTCGTTACATTACCATATCTCTTTCTCCAACACACACACACACACCACAAACCTGCACGCTTTATTTTTTTATTTTTTTTTAAGATTTAATGATTTCTACATCAAATCATATTTGAAATTATTTCAAAAACAATGAATCACACTATACGACTTTAGCTAGGTTGTTACAGACTGGATCACAGCTAAGTGACACATTAAAGGAAAAAGCAGCAGTTCCTGTCTCACACAAGCCTTGGTATAGATTTTACAATTCTCTGGTGCTGGAGAAAACTTCCAAAATAATATTCTCAATTAATGTATTTGTCTAAAATTACCAGACGAGGGCCTCCGACAGGATCTCAACCTGGCTGTTTCTAGTTGAGCTCTGGTGATGAACTACATCACTCCAAAATACCACTCCCTTTAGGATGAACAATATGTATTTTTTCCATCTAAAGGAACCATACCATCCATTGGTACAATTCATGTGCAATAATCCTAATCCTATAAGGTGTGCAATCGATATATTAAACTGACACTTAAACATTTTGTCCCCTTCAATTGGTCTGCATGTTGGTCTGGTTATTAAAATATATATATAAATATAATATAAAAATAAGCATTTATAATGTAAAATGAGAATTTAGAATTTAAAATGGCAACTGTTTTCATATATA
>JAQMYJ010000004.1:12777180-12798952 GCA_030014305.1 Clarias laeviceps
CTGTTTTAATATATATATATATATATATATATATATATAAAAATTTATTATTTAATTAAAGCTAAAATTCTCTTAATGTTGACCAAGAACAGAAGACCATGGTGCACATTTACTGCACTTATTGGCATGTGCAAATATAAATAAATATACCTATATTACAATTCTGCTGCAAAAAGCGTGTTACGTGTGTAAACATCTTCATACAGCTTCAATATAAATCTCTACTGTAAAATCAAGCCTCGGTCAGGGATTTGTCAGACAAGCATGGCATGTTTCTCTCAGCTGAGAGCTGGCGATGTACAGGTTTGCCAAAGTATCTGAAGGACCCCATCTGTGTTTACCTGCTGCCTGGCTGTTGCTGACTGCCTCAGTCTTGGCCGCAGTGAAAGAGAAGGTGCCTGCAGAAGAGCCTGTGCTTGCTGCACCAAACGCGGTGGTGGTGGAGGAGGTGGTGGTGCTAGAAAACGAAAACCCGGAAGCTCCTGCAGACTTGATTGAGCTCAGCACGGAGCTGTCCAGCTTCTGGCCAAAGTTGAATGTAACGCCTGCAGGAACAGAGTTTTTCTCAGGAGTAGCACTGTCCTTGTTCTTACTGAATGAGAACAAAGCAGGAGCAGCCTGTGTAACGTTACTGCTGGAGGAGGACGATGGTGTGTTTGTGGTGGTGTTCGTCTTTTTCCCTGGCTGCTGCTGCTGCTGTTGCTCCTCCCCTGCTGCACCACTGCCGTACTTGCTCTCGATGGTGCTCAGATGCCGCTCATAGTCGCGAAAGATGGGGTTGAGGTCGCACAGTGGGTTGTCATTCACATGCTTGGTGATCCAGTCTCGCACAGAGCAATTGAGGGCTGTGAGCTGCCGCTTGTACTCCTTACTGCTGCTGCTGCTGCTTCCTCCAGAGAACGCAGGCAGGCTAGGGGAGGAGCCGTTGGCCATGATGTCACCTCTGTCTAAGGAGGAGGAGGCTGGGCCATTGGATGATGAGGTGCCTGGGGGAAGAGGAGGGACAATGAGCATGACTGCACTGAATAGTATAGTGATGCATTTACACACAGCAGGAGAATGAGGAGGGGAGAGCGAGTAGGAGCAAATGCTTGTCCCATCTCCTCTCCTTCTCACTGTCTCTGATGGACATGTCAAGTTATTTACCCAGCAACAAAAAGGCTATTTAGAAAAAATAAATCAGCCTATTGTAATCCATTCAACAAAACAGCAATCTACACACACACGCACACACACACACACACACACACACACACACACACACACACACACTCACTCCACCTGCTTAATCAACTCTGCCGTAAATTTACTTTCCTTAACTATAATGAATTTCCAGATTTAGAAATTATGATTTTCTGTAAACAACTCTGTACACACACACACACAAATATATATAAAATAGAACAAAAGGTCTTATTCAGCTTTGTTGTATTTAAAAAAAAAATCTCCAGAGGTTTCTTTCATGTTATTTATTCTTATTTATCTACAACTCTTTTGGGAAAATATGCTGGAACATACAGAACCTACATTTTGATTAAACCCAGATAAGTCAAGTTATTGACTTAAAAAAAGCCAATAACTTAAAATTTCATGAAATTCACCAGATTTGCTCTTTATCTCTCAAATATTGTTGTAATAAAAATAAAAGAGACTGTGCAGTAAGCATATGTAATGGACAGGAAAGTTTCAGATTCGCTGTAACTGTACTCAAGGGTAAAGTGTGACAATGCGCTGTGATCATATTAATGATGATATCTATATGATGAGATATGATATACACAACTCAAATAAATAATAAGAGAGATTTCTCTAGTTAAACTCTCAATACCTTTCCCCGCAAGGGGAAAAGCGCAAGTTTTTCTGTCATTCAAACAACACACACAACATGACTCACTCACCAGTGTTTGGCTTGGCAGTGGCAGGGGAGTTGAAACCACCAAAAGTTGGGGTGACAGATGCAGCACTGCCGTTGGTCAATGAAGACAGTGGTTTAAATCCATCCCCGTTCCCAAATGCAGAGTATGATGCTCCAGACACTGGAGCTGATGGGGTTAGAGCGAAACCCTTAAAGCTTTTAAAAGCTCCTCCACTCTCTCCCTGAGGCAAAAACATAGAATTCATTCATAATTAATATTCCAGCCCCATGCTCTGAATGAACTAAATCACACACTAGCACTAAGCACATCATATATACTAACACAGACTTCAGCATGTATATGTTGTTTCTTAATTGTTTAAATAAAAACTATTATTTATACTTGAAATTAACGTATCATTACTGAATACAAATAAGAGAAGAAAAAACATGTGTGCGGTATGAAGAAGAAAGCTTGAGGGTATGTGTTTGACCCACCTTTAGTGTACAAAACGACTATCTTTTGATAGTCTGTCGATATAGATATCTATCACTACACAGTTATATTTAACTAACAGCTAGATAATAAAGCAGGAAATAAAGATATATAAAAGACACACAAACTCTGAGAAAGTCTCAAACACGGCATCTTGATTACCTCTGAGGAAAGATTTCGACGCTTTGCTTTCTTAATGGCTCGGTTTTTCATCACTTCCTCACTTGCAATTGAAAACGTTCCTGCCTAATGGAGAGAATTTGAGAGAATTACAGAGTTAAATGTGGATACTGCAAAAACAGTTCACATCTCATAGAGCTGGGTAATATAGAAGAAAAAAATATGATAATTCAAGGAAAAAAGCTTATGAACTGGCTATATTACCAAAATGATTATTTTTTAAAATACATTAGAGGATTTTTTGCTGGTAAGTGCTTGTGTGTTAAACATATTATATTTAAGTATGCAGATGCTGTTCAGTTAGCACTGAATGCATCTGGTTTCAGTTTTGTTCTGTATCCAGCACTAGTCTAGACCTGCTGAAGATGCAGTAAGCTCCACATCCTCCCTGTTTTCACTGGAAGCTACTCTAAAGCAACCATCATTTCTGTGTGAAACAGAGGGACAGATTGATTTCAATGCAGCAGCAATGAAAACACTGAAATTGCAGAATTTTTCAAACTTATTGTCCGTAACAGTCAGTATGTTTTAAATTATCAAAGTCGTCAGACACGATGTTTGTGGCAAAGCTTGTTTTTTTTGTGCCTGCAAATATATATTATTATTTTTATTTTTTTTAATAAAGTCATTTTGTTTTTTAACAAAACATCACATTCACATAGCAAAGCATAATGACAACCACCACAAACTCCTTATTTTTGCTCTGTTGCTGTAATTTGGCTGTGTGCTGAAATCATAATGGTCACAAAATTTGCATAACTTCTGGTGTTTGCATAATGATCATGGTCTCTGTTGAGCAGTGAAAATTCAAAAGAGAAACTAGCTCATGAACCGTGTGTTTCTCATTCAGAATGTTATTATACAAATAATTAGCTGCAAGCAACCTTAGAGAGAGATGCTCCATGTTATTTACTTGTTGCTACAAGCTATACAGAGACTTCCATTTCCATTTTCACACAGTTTAAATACCCAACAGACAAAAAGAGCAAGCTGTGCTGAACTCGAAAAGATTTAACTTGGTTGTTCTAAAACGCCGTCTGTGTTTCTGTTCCTTCTTAGTGTTTGCTCTGCATGTGTACACTTGTTTCATTAGGCATTAATAGGGAGAAAAACGACATTTGGTTACTTCCTTGTATTTTTATTGCATTTTTTTGCATTTACAATATAAATGTGCCTTTATCAATGTTTTTAAAATAGTTTTATTTTTAAAATATGACTGTTGATGGCCGATGAATCATATTCCTTTATAGTGCAATATCATCAAAATACTTGGAAATTTAAAGTTTCAAGCGGTAACAAATTATTCTTTTTATAACTGAATAATCTGTTGACTACATCCCCCCCCCCCCCCCCGCATTACAAATTAACTTGGATTGCGATACAAGGAAGAGATCTTGTTTTTCCCCCTTCTCTTATTTACATTGCACTGAATCAGTAGTGAAAATAAATGAAGAGAAATTTCAAGAACATGAGTGATTTTGTCACCTAACTGCAACTGCATAAAAAACATTATGGGTCCAATTCTGACAAGACTGAAACAAAGCAAACTTTAAAACTATGAGATAAAAACACACACAAGTAGTGTTAAGACTCTCTACATGTGCAGCTGCTTTACAAATAAATAAAATAAATAAAAACGGGAAGGTTATCCTGCTGTGTTTCCCTGATCTCCAGAACTATGATTTTACAAGGCTATGATTTTCACTGACCTCTCAATAGCTTGGATTAACTTTTTGGATTAATTATTGAAGATGGTTTGAGTCAGACAGGCCCGCCCAACAATATTTCGACCGCATAGCAACAAGACAGACGTCACATGTGAAGACTAGTGATTTTTTTTTGTTTCGCTTCTCATGAAAATTAGAAGCTCCATATATGTCTCATGTTTCCATCCTCTTACCTCTTCTCCTTCATCTTCCTGATCCCAGTTCCTGTCTGTGAGCTCTTTCTCAGCAATCCGCTTTGCCATCACAGATCTTCTCAGATTCAAATTAACACAGTCATGAAATAATTTAGAAACCAACAACATATTTTTTAGCAACACTGAAAACTATGTGTTAAAGTAAGATTAAACATTGGAACGATGACATTTTATAAGTTTGTCGAGTGATTTTATGGTAGGGGAAACAGTGTTGACACTGAGATCAGTCTTAGGGTACCCAGTTTTAGTTCAGATTCCCCTAACTTCAAGACCAAAACAAAATATATCTGCAGACTTGACTGAAACTTATTTAATGTCTGACTAAACTCTAAAAACTTGACTTCAGTTTATGGTTTAATTAGTTCCTGCATACTAAGCCGCAGGCAGGGCAAAATAATGACCATCTTGGGCATAAAAATCTCCAGCATAATCATATATTTATTAGAAATATTTTGTTTCATGACCTAATAATGAAACTCCAGCACACAGTCTCGGAGCAATGACGTCATTAACTTCCGCGAGCTCGACTTTTCAGCTCTCCACAGCGTTACAGTTCTCTCACCGACACTTAGCATGCATGCTAACTAAGCTAACCTGTCCGGCTTACAAGCCTGCTACTCTGTCAAGTTTATTCTTTAAATCTGCGAAATAAAATCTAACTCTCCGTGCCGCGTTTAACATCTACACGTTCTGTGGTGATTAAGGGGCAAATATCCAATTAAATGCCCCGGTCATTTCGTTCCATCTCTCTCTCTCTCTCTCTCTCTGACTAGCGTGTTAGCTCTTAGCTAGCGACAGACTACCAAAAACAGTTACTTCGATAAGAAATCAAATATATTTTATCTGTAAACACGAAAATATAGTTAGATACACACCTTTTTTTTTTGACAAGTCGCAAAAACGTTAATAAATATTCCTGTAGTTTATAAACCGGAGACTAGTTTGTAATATTACAGGTTTTAAAACAACAACCGGCAGTTTTCACAACCACACGCCACCATTTTAGAAAAACGGGATATTCGCGCGTTGTGCAGGAAATGTACGCATGCGCAAAGAAAGCGATCTCACGCTGGGAAATGTAGTTGTTTAAACTATATTAATGGACACTGGGAAGTCCTTCAATTAACATGGCTGCAGATTTATTTATATTTTTACTAATGAAATTGATTTCACGCTACAGTATCTGGAAAATTAAATACTTTTGCTTACAAAAAAAGAAAAACGACCTCAGTTTCTAATTATGTTTATCTACATTACAATCGTTAATTGTGTTTTAAAATAATAATAAAAAAATTGAAACATTGATTGTTTCTTATTAAGCCTGGATGAAATGCAGGTTACTGTAGATCAGCTGTTGGAAAATATTTCTAATATGCATATTATGATACTCGGTTTCATTTGGATTACGCAAATTTATTAAAATGTCTTATTATATATTCCATTTTTATTTCCATTTAAATTTGCTATTTTGTCTTTTGTACAGATAATTTTTATATTTCTTATATATTTTTTGAAAATGTTTATATTTTGTTCTACTTTCTTATAGTTTCAGCTATTTATTTCTGTTTCCTATTTCTTGTTAATAGTTTTTAAATTTTTAAGGTGACGGGCGGTCGTATAAACATTTTACTGCATATCGTACTGTGTATGACTGTGTATGTGACAAATACAATTTGAATTTGAATATAAATAATAAGATGCGTTTTAAACATCAGTAGTGTATTTCAAGTAGAATGAGACTACAGGGCCATTCTACTAAAATGGTGAAAAGTGCTGTCACTTTTTTTGCTGATGCCATTACAGCTGATGCTTATATAATATATATTTTTGTATAGCATATTCAGAAAATATATATTATATACTTCCAAGCAGGAAATACATTTTCTTACTTTAATGTTCAATATTTAATTCTTTGAAGGTCAAGTTCAAAGAAATGTCTTGTTACTATGATCATACATGGAAGTGGGACTATTCACTTTTCATTTAAATATATTGTTTTCATGATATAAATCTGATTCATATTAAGATCAACACCTTATAATATAAGTTAAACACTCCTGGGCAAATGCAAAAGGTATGTCAGATGTCTTTCTTCATTTGTTTAAAAATGTCATCATTTATTTTGCAATTGTATGCAAAGCTTATAAGTCCGTCATTGGCGTTACTCGTTTTATAATTATAACTGACTACATCCAATAATTTATTGATTATGACATAATTGAAAACCATGTGGCCTTACATATGTAAGACATTTTGTATAAAATGTTTAAATTTTTCTATAAATAGTCATTGATGTTATAGTCATTAGTGCTACCAGGAAGAGAACTAACACCAGTTATTAAATGTTTAAAATGTTGTGAAGCTTTTAAATGCATTACGGCCTACTTTTTGTGGATTAAGTTCTAGGTGTACAAAAAGAAATACATTTCACGAGAGTTTTGTGATCCAATAGCAAAAGATGTCACGACTCAATAGAAATATTTTTATCTAAACATTCTTGTCCACCTGGGACTGCTTTGATTTATGTTATACCCTGACTTTTCCTTGTCACTCAGGTGCTAATGATACAAATTTTATGCTTTTAGTATGTATATTTGGCCTGGGTATGTCCATGTAATGTACCTTTAGTAATATTGTACTATAGTGGTTCTGGTATTTTTTCTTGCCCTTTTGGTACGTCCATGTGCCATCTGTCGTTTCTGTGGCAGTTACTTAAGGGGTCGGGTTGCCAGCTTGATGCCTGATTGTCATTCACACACTACAGGCAATTTGGGAATGCCAGTTAGCCTTACCTGCATGTCTTTGGACTGTGGAAGGAAACCGGAGTACCCGGAGGAACCTCACCAAGCAAACTCCATGCAGACCCGAGGTGGGAATCGAACCCAGACACCGGAAGTGCAAAGCCACAGTGCTAACCACTAAGCCACCGTGTCACCTAGTGTTTCTGAAAAAACAATTTTGTACCCAAGTGAGAACACCACCAGTGTTTATTTGAGATGTATTTACTGTACAACTATTAGACAAAAAACTTAAGACTTTACCATTTTACAAGCTGAGATTGTCTACAATTTTTCCAGGCCACTGAATGAATAAAATGAAACCCATGCTTTTGGACTGTGCAGTGTGAACGTAGGTAGCAGAAGTACAGTAGATTTATTTTCCCAGTCTGTTTGTGGGACTGTTGGAGATCTCATGGAAAATGCCACAGAACACAGATGGCTGTGTTCCAAACACTCAGGATCCCTCACTGCTGTGGCAACGCAGAAACAGGTGCGGTAGAAAGTACGAAGTGAGTTCCAGCCCATGGGCAACCACAGGAGACATCTGACCAGCTGGCCACTAATATACCCAGAGGACAGGAAGACTAGGATCAAGGCTTCCATAAGAGAGAAAAAAAAGAGAAAGTATATAAGTGTACTACTTTCCATTAGCACCATGATCACTGATGTTGAAATCACAACACAAAGAGTGATTAATAGCAAAAACCAGGAGTATGTACAGTATGTGTGAAGTTGTTTCACATACAGGTGCACTCTGACTATACTGTAATTGTGATCTAAATGTTTTGTTTTTTTCCATCAGTTAAACATAATCTAATAAAATGTCCATGAACCAGTGGCGGCTGGTGCAAAAATGTTTTTGGGGGGCGTAAACAAAATTAAAATTAAACATTTAATAATCGCCTGTAAATAGCCATAAGAAGGGCTGGAAAAGCACAGAGTGTACGCTTGGCCTCGATCACTTGACTGCTGCTTTATTAGAAGATCAGGTCGATCTGGTCCAAGCACTTTAACTTTTTTTCTTTCTTCGTCCATTCGCCTTGCGAAGGGGTATTTTAGCAAAGAAATTACAGAATTTCCTCTCATATTTAGCTGGCTTCCACATCAATCACTATTCAATACATTAACTAACAATCTGCTGAGCGTTAATAAGACTCATTGAGAATGGTCCAATCACATGAGCCCAAATATTTAAAAACAATATTGATTCGTTAAGAACAAAAGTGGGAGAGTTCGGGGCACACTCTTCACATTTTTGGTATACATATTTTCTATAGACATAGCATTTTTTTTTCCATGTAGGAATTTCTTACAGAGTTTGCATGTTCTCCCCTGTGCTTGGTTGGTTCCCTCTGAGTACTCCGGTTCCTTCCAAAGTCCAAAGACATGCAGATTAGGCTAATTGAAGACCCAAATTGGTCCTACAATGGTTGTAAAAATGGAAAATAAATACGATGGCCACTATTGGCCTCCACTGTACACATGTATATATGGAACACACTTTCAATATATCATTATGTCTCAACCATATTTTGAAAATGCTGTTAGTTGTAAATGTCCCATTTTGCTGATTGTGATACTCGCCCGCCCTATAGTGAGTTTTCCCATTGTGTATATTGATCACTATTTTTTACATCAGTGATTACACACACTTTGTTTATTTCAAGCCAGTCAACTACATCAGCTCATCTTGGAAACATTTGGACCTCCCCTGTAGCTGTGGTGGCTAAAGTTTTTTTTTCTCAGCACCATTCCCGCTTTCAATAGAAATTGGAGGAACATCTTTATCCTTCGTAGTTTTTTTTTTTTTTTTCAATTAAATCATGGAGCCATGATTATAATTTTTCCGCCTGCATTTCTAATTGCAGATCTGCTCACAAGACATGCTTAAATGTCAATCAGGCACCACCGATAAGTGATATCCTAATTATGCACAATTAGTTAACTGTCATATGGAGTAATTACAGGAGTGAATGGACAAATTAAGAGGAAATTTAATTGGCTGCTCTTAATGGAGTCAAATGTACGTTATCTGCCTGTGTGTACTTTGGCACGGCACCGAAAAACGTTTCAGTTGGTATCAATATCACAAACACCATATAAATATGGCTATTTTGTTCTATTAATATTCAAATGAGCGAAATGTGTAGATTAGCCTCTGTGATCATGTTCCTAATCATTCAGGCTCTTTTATAAGGCAACTAACAATTTGGATGAAAATTAAATGATCTAGGGGCCCGATGTAACTCTGTAGTTAGTGTGGATAGCTTTTCCAGGGTTGGGGATTCAAATCTCACCTCCAGCCTGTGTTCATGGAGTTTATGTTCTCCCCATGCTTCGTGGGAGATTCTTCTGGGTACTTTAGGTTTTCGTCCTGCAGTCTAAAGACAAACACTGTTCAGTGATAGTGTATGATGTGTATGATTGTGTGTATTGGTTGGCATTCCATGCAGGGTTTACTCTGAATTAATTAATAAATTGATTGATTAATAAAATTATCTATTATAATGTGGTGTTTAAAATAAAGATTTGGGGAAGTTTGTGTAGCAGTCTAGACAAATTCTTTCCAAAAACAGTTTGTTTTTCTTTTTTTCAGGTGGATGAAAAGGTTTTCAATCAACTAATTTACTCCGCTTTCAAGGTTATCTGTGTTTACTGGATGACAATGAAGCTGTGATTTTGTGCTATTTTGTTTAAAAGGCTAATATCCCCTACACATAAGTGCATGTATGGAGAGACTTCTCAGTTTAGTCAAGGTCAGGTTGAATCTGGATTCTCTTCCAAATGCACAAATACTGTCAGTCAAAAATCAGTCAAGTGCCTTCTAGTGGCTGCCTCTGGTACTAGAAGGGCTAGATTAAGATCAGCCTATTCATCTGGGTTTCAGCTGAGCATGCGTGGTCACTGCACTGGTCTGAAATATCTCAAAAAGTTGTTTAAATATCAGCTTAAGGAAAAAGTGTTCAGATCAAATTCAGTTTAAGTCTATAGGTTTTAGTCTAAAATGATTGAATTATGTTTAGGAATGATAATTTGTATATTAAAATCTTCAGAATCCTTCATGGCAAATACTATATTAAAGCTATCACAGAGACTAGTGCATGTGTTAAATGTAAATATTTTATCATTTATTATTTTTAATTAAATATTTGATTCAGCATTGTTAATACTGATATGGAGAGTAAAACCTAACATCGACTTGTACATTTACAATATCATTGGTATAACAAGCAGTGCTTTTAAATCTTAAAGGAACTATTTGTCATTTTTTTAGGGCCCTCAAAGAGAACTGCGGAAATTGAGGAAAATTCCGAGCAGTTGTGTTCTCACTCACTCACTTTCTCATCGTCTATATCGCTTAGTCCTGTATGCAGGGGCACAAGGTGTGGCACACATACTGTACACACGCTCATTCACATACTACGGGCAATTTGGGAACACCAATTAGCCTAATCTGCATGTCTTTGGACTGTAGGAGGAAACTGGCGTACTCAGAGGAAACCCAGCAAGTACTGAGAGAACATGAAAACTCCATGTACACAGACCTGATGTGGGAATCGAACCCGAACCCTGAAGGTACAAGCCACTTTTCAATTTTTTCCACCATTAAAATATTTTTCTTTTCATAGTACAGGAAAAACTGATTTAGGTAGTGTTATGTACTGTATGATATGGTGTGATATATAATGTTAGCATTATGAAATGCTAACATTTAGCCATTTAACATGTTGGCTAAGCAAATTGGCTAGCTAAATTACATGGCTGATGTTAGTTATAAAGTAGACATGACAATGTGAAACTAGATTCCATCACTGAAATCCATCTCTATGCAAAGTAGACAGCAGCTATGCACAAAATTTCAACAATATTTTGAGTCACTATAAATTCAATTGTCTTTAATATACAGTTGTTATATATATTGTTGCTTACACAAGTTGAAGAACAGGTATTATTGCAGTTCCTGAAATGTGTACAAAGATCAAGGATTTAAATTTTTATTTATTAAAGAATATCTCATATGAATGACATCTTATATATATATATATATATATATGTCATACGTTTTTAATCCATTCATATTTTGTATATCGATGTTGTGGAGCATCTGTGACAGAAACTAGTTCTTGTTTTACTTGCTTTACAACACCTAATGTTTTTTTTAATTATTATTATTCTATGCTTATGACTATCCTCTGAAGATCTGACACACCTGAGACTCTCTCACTCTGTCACTCCTTCTCTTTCCCGCTTATCCTTTACAGGGTCACGGATGTCCTGGAGCCTATCCCAGGGGACTTAGGGCAGTAGGCAGGGTACATCCTGGACAGGGTGCCAATCCGTCACAGGACACAAGTACAAAGACTCGCATTCTCACTCACATGATATTGGCAATTTGAAAACACCAATATCTGCATGTCTTTGGACTTTGGGAGGAAACCATATCACACGGAGGAAACCCAACAAGTACGGGGAGAACATGCAAAATCCATGCACACAGATCCTGGAGGTGCGAGGCCTTCTGAGATTCCGTCTGTATAAACAGAAAACATAATTAAATCCATGATTATTTACACTTTGCAATCCATTTACGTGAAGGTTCTACCATACAGTATGTTTCCCTGTATAAGTTTCGAATATAGAAAGAATTATGTATTAAAACAAGCACATTAATATAAACCTTGCAGTAGGAACTACTGTCAGAGCTGTTGTTATTGAGAATGAATCACCAGGCATTCAACAGCAGTGTAGTGAAATAGCAATTACCTAATGTTACTGTTGCTAGATATATTAGACTGTTGGGGATGAGAAGGCAGGTGTGTATCAGGATTATATATTAATGTAGTGGTTACATGAATACACGCATAATTTTGGCCAATGTGAATAAAATACTAGATTTGTTTAAAGCCAACTGTATTACTGTAGTTTCTTGGCCAGCATAACTTTCACATGTTCAGAGTATTTGTTATATAGCATTAGGGAAGGCATTCTGGTGAATTTAATGTTTAATTCTTACTAGTAATTCACTTGCTTGCTTGTCTGTAATTAAAACCGCTTTTATACTTGTAGCAAAATGCACGACCCACTTACTGGACTTGTTTTTACTTTTATGACTGCATTCATTACAGTTACGCCAAGGATAATATTTTAATAATTAGACATAAATGCACTATTCTGTCCAATGTACAGTTTTAGGATGATTTAAAAAAAAATAAAAAATAATTTATTACATAAATATTTGACCCAGTGAAATCCACCAAACCTGATCCCAGATCTTGATTTGACAGCAGTCCCTAGAGCATTGCCTGTTCCCTGAACATCCTCCTCATCAACTGATGACTAATGCCTCACGAGCCTGATGGCCTATAAACGAGTGTTTGTTTGTTCTTCCACTTGAGTAGGCAAAATGGTAATCATGCAACTGTGCCGCACAGAGAGTTCATCTTCATGATAAGGAATTAATTCATCCTTTGTATGTGTGTGCATGTGTGGGATAAAGACGTGGCAGCTAAGTAAAAGCCGAAACGAACGGAAGCGTGAACGGCAACAGCATTCAGATTCACATTCACTTTGTTGGGAAATAGTCTGTGAATTAGTCTAATGATTTGATTGATCTGGATCAAGATAAATATGCAGGGCTCCTGAAGGGTGTAATAGCGAAAGCTTTCAGTCTATCGTAAGGTACTATGCAAGTTCGAATAATGACAGGAGCCCAAGAGAGCAAAATTGGCCATGCTCTCAGGATGAGAAGAATGAGGTTATTCTCTTTCTTTTCAGTCGCAGTGACACCGGCCGCTTATTGTACTGTACGTTGTTGGCACTTATTGTGCAGGTGTCAGCTATCATCTTAGTGTGTTGCAATACTCTGCGACACGCAGCTTGGAAAAAAAAATGCAATGTGTCACAAAGGAAGCATGTTCGGTCCTGGTCTCCCTGGTTGGGAACCAAAACATTCTTTTTTTTTTTTTTTTGTCACTGCGTCAGTACTGGCGGTACGGTGGCGTACTGATTAGCACTGTGACCTCAGTTTGATTCCCGCGTCAGGTCTCTTCTTCCCAGGTGGGTTTCCTCCAGGTGCTCTGACTTCCTCCTACAGTGGATAAAAGCATTGGCGTGGAAAATCGAGGTACATGAGCCAAGCAAGGTTCACTTTACCGAATGCTGCTTTTAATATCAGGAAGACACTCAGATCTGACTGTAAACACTACTTATATGAACATACCACTCAAAGGTCATGTGCTGTACAGTATGAGCTGAGAGATTTCTTTACTTTAATTACGGATGCTCTTGCTCTTCGTAGTAGCCAGAAAAATGTTTTAAAGTAAAGAAATCTCCAGCTCACTCGGCGCATGACCTTTCATTATGACACACAGCGCTACTGACTTTACATGTTCATGTGAGTAATGTTTACAGTCAGGTCTGAGTGCCTACTGATATTAAAAGCAGCGTAATGTATTTTCATTAACGCAAAGTGGCCCTCCCTCGGCTCATGTACCTCGGGCTTCGCGCGATATTCCATGCCAGTGCTTTTATTCACTGAAGCAACTAAAAATGACAGAGCACCACTTTAGTGATTGAGCACCTCTACTGTAGTTATAGGATACGAGGCGGCGCATTACTATGTGAAGCGATGTCATGTTTGACCTGCACACAGGGTTAATCCACGGCATGTATTTACTGCATCTTTTACAGAAAATGACTGCAAAACAGGGACGCTTCTTCTTCCTTATTTATTTATTTATATATATATTGTATGCATGCATTTACCGAATGACTGGACCAGTGAAACATTGTCCTGCTGCAAATTTTCACTTGAGCCGAGATTACTACTGAGGCTACATTTCATAATCATTTGTCTCTGAGGCTTAGTACTCCACTTATCTCTATTTATTACAGTAAGTGCATGACTGTAAACACTGCTAGACAAACAGAATGACAGAAGCTTGGCTCATATTCTAAAGACAGTCAAGAGAGAATACTTTTGATTCAGTATTTGAACCGATTTGTATTGTAGGGGTCAGGAGCTTATCTCAGGAGACTTAGGGCACGAGGCGGGGTACACCCTGGACAGTATGCCAATCTACACATTCACACACTACGGGCAATTTAGGAACGCCAATTACTTTAATCTGCATGTCTTTGGACTGTGGGAGGAAACCGGAGTACCCTGTGGAAACCCACCAAGCATGGGGAGAACATGCAAACTCCATGTGGAATCAAACATGGTCAGGAATTGATCCCGGACCCTGGAGGAGCAAGGTGACAGCGCTAACCACTAAAGCCACTAAAGTTTTGTTTTAACCCTAAGAATAGACTAAAAGTTGTGTTTTACATTTTTTATACATTATTTTACCTTTATAATAGAGGAAGATCATCATCAGCAGCAGCAGCATCAACAATAATGTTCATCATCAAGAGGCAGAGAAACAAAATGAATATGAGTATATTATTACACACACAATTTACTTTCTGTGCCATGAATGTGGGCTTGCCATTTTTAAAGTGAGAACACATTTTACTAAATTCAATGACATTTTCTTCTTTAAAAATATAAAAAATTACTTAGTGTGCACAAATAATAAATCAATAGCTAAACAATAGCTGGGCAAGTTAATATCCCATATAAAAAATGCCAATTAAAAAATGTTAATGCAATTTATTCTCCTCTTATGATGGTCTACTTATCTGGTCGAATCTATTAAAACAGATTATGTGAATAATCAGATTCCTCAGGTGGGGAGGCTTCTGTGTAACACATTATTTTTTATCAATTACTATCAGTTTTTGCTGCGCATTCTATTATCTGCTTGTTGGTGATTCATTAAAAACTATCAGTGTCCAGAATGCATCATTAACTGATATATGAGGTGTACTATCTGAAAGCAGTGTATGGTAGTATGACTATATAACCACATATAGTATAATATAATACATCACTGAACATGAGCCAACATACTGTACATATTCAGAAAAAAATGCTTTGTGAAAGTTAATAGTTCTTTTTTTTTTTCTTGGTTGACTGAAGAAAAGACTCTGGTAACCACTTTTTTAAAATCCTGCCATCTACAGTAGTCATCATTAAACCTAAAGCTAAAGGATACAACATTTTCTCAAATATACTGGAACTTTTTTCACTAAATGTCATGCATAAATGCTTCTGTAGATGTTTTTTAGATCAATTTGTTTGTATCCAATGTGATAAATGAGGCCCTGTTTGCATGTGTCTTGGGTTGGGGATTTGAAAGGAACAATTAATTAAGGGCTGTATTGGCTTGGTTTGTTAGTTTCAAAACTAAACTTCAGTGCAATCACTTATTACCTTTATATGTGATCCTTACACAATCCTTAGCTCTGGTGAGCTTGTAGGTCTAGTGATAACTGTGTTCTCTTTTTTGGCAGTCCAGCATGTTCAGGACATCTAAAAGGCTGATACAAATGGTGTTTGGTAAGAAGGACGCTTGCTTTTAACACTTTACCACAGCACTATTTATAAAAGCAGGGTTTATGCCAAAATTTGGAGAAGTTAACGAAAGGCAGGCTTTATAGTGTGTCCCAATACCTCTTTTCTCACACCTCCCCTCATCTTTCTCTTTCTTTTTTTGTCTCTGCTGTTTTCCACTTGGCTAGCTGACATGCTTACTCATCCAGCAGCCTGGAGGAAGCAGAAAGCTTGGCAGATTATAATGTAAGCTAAGCACAGCCCAGGGCGCCTCAGCCACGCTCACCATGCATGATGTGTACAGTAACAGCAAAGCACAAGTGACAGAGACTGCTCTATTCCAGGAAGCAGTGTTATTCACTCAATCAGCCATTAGACTCATATAGGAAAGGCCTCTACAAAGAATCAGCAGCAATCTTTACATCATACCAAACTTATGTTATACTATACAGTAAGTTTACTACAGGGAAATATATGTACTAATATTTAGGTAATATATTTATTAACAATACAATCACAATATTTTGTGTTTAAGAGTGGAAGTTTGTGGTGAGAAAGACTTATTTGCCAGTCATATATTTTACATTTTAAATGTCAGATGTAATTGGTACATTTAAGGATGTCCTGACTTACAAGGCCAGTCAAAGAAAAGACATTTGAAGGTCACTGTGTCCCTGAGGTAATAGACCTACATACTGCTACTCCTGCATGGGATATTCATTGTATAAATTAGAGTGAAGACTTGGGCTATTTATATAATATATATATCTATATAAAATTGGTTTTATTGTCTTAATTGGTTTGTTATTCCAGATAATTTGTGAGTTCTTCTCAACACATTACGATTTTTTGGATTTTTGGATTATCTAAAAAAAATTTGACCTTTGATAAAAATGTCTGAAAAGTTCAGCTTACCTATTTATATTTATCATTATAAATGTTGCTGATGTAAAAATGAAGGTGAGAAAGTGTTAAATTTCTTGACTAAACTAGGAAGCAAATTAATTTGATTTATGGCCATATCAGGACTTACCCCACACAGGAAGGCTGATTAAATTCCTGCTTAATTTATCATCCTGGGTTTAAACAATGACCCACCATGATATAAGTCACCCAATTCCAGTTTTGTCCCTTTTGCAACCCAGAAATTAAATTCCATAAATATTCCTTTTCCTCTTGACCAAAATATGATTTAATATAGTAGGTTGAAATAAATCTTTTGTCATTATCCCCCATAAAATATTCCCCTTACTGTAAATGGTGAGAAAATATAGCAGAAATAAGTCAACTTTTTGCTGTGATCCTGCAGGAGATAATAGCCTTACAGTTGGCATGTTGAAAAAAAAAAGCTGCTCATCTGCTGAGAGGAGATCGAGAGTTTCACTGCTGAGCCGTGAAATGAAAGTAGCAGCTGATGTAGCAGCAAAGCAGCAACAGAGAAACAGGCCTCCCTGTGCAGGATGGGGGAGGAAGTCTGCCTGACACAGTGAATCATGACTTCCTTTCCAAAACCTCTTTCAATACTATGCCTGGGGACATTTAGCATGGATGTATGTATAGCATGGATGTACTGTATATATATATATATATATATATATATATATATATATATATATATATTACACACTGCTCAGGCATAACATCAGGAAATTGTGCTACATTGATGTTTCTGTTGGATTGGACCAGACAGGCTGTCAGTAGTTTACTGGTGTATATTGTGTGTATATTGTTATTTAATTCACCTTGCAGTAGTGTTAATGTTATGGCTGATTTGTGTTTCTATCTATCTATCTATCTATCTATCTATCTATTTTACTCAGACTTGTTTTAGCGGGGTTTCTACAATAACCTCAGTAAAACAGGAAGCGGTTTTAGGAGCTGTCCATGGTGCTGGAGCTTGATCAACAACATAATGGCTTCGTTCTTAAAGTTGGCTTGATGAAGCATAGCCAAAGTGTCTGTAGATCTTTTATAGTAACAAAAACACATGTATATAGTTATTTAACATATAAATGATATAAACTGGAATATAATGATGGAATGATGAAATTAAAAAATAATTAATAAAAAGATGTCATGTCTGGAAAGTTAAACTACAAAAAATAGTATGAAAAAATTAGGCCAAATATTATTATAATATATATTTTTTAAAGACAAACCTGTATTGATGTTCCAGTGCATCTAAGACATACTGCTCTAGCATCGTGGTTCTCAAACTTTGGGCCTCCCAGGGGTCTATGATGTACAGCCAGGGGGTAACCCACTAACCAAACTCATCAGCCAAGTTGTTATATTTATTGTGTATATTGTATGTAGTGTATTTACTAATCACGTTGCCGATATTAATTTATAAAACACAAGGAATTGGATAACGTATAGCAAATCAAGTCAAGATAATTATTATGTAGGTGTAAATAATCAGGTTAGATTTAAACGACTGGCTTGTGTTCATGAAATAAATCTGTACTGATGGGGTAAGTTTTTGCACAGTGTGTTACAGCACGTCTATTCTAGGTTACACGTTCATTGTTTACTTTTCCACACTGAGGTCGTGTAATCATCCTAGCGAATAGCATCGTTGAATGAAGACATACAGTTCTGAATAAACTCTTCCGGTGTTTATTTGTGTCATTGAAACGTGCTTTGTTACAGCAGGTGGCTTTTCAACACAGGGGGCTTTTGTTAAAAAAAAAAACGAAACAAACAAGTGCTGAGGTTATATCGGCTCCGTGTCAAGTTCCTGTTTGTCCAGCCTGTTCCTGAGGAGCTGATTGGTTCTCTTCAGCTCCTGTCTGTAGACGTCATGCCCCCACCGCAACTCCTGATCGGCTGGGGAACTCGACCACACCGTCTGGAGGCGGGCGAAAGGCGGAAGTGGGAGGAGCGAGACAATGACGTGCAAAACCGCATACTACTGTATGTACTACAGAGTGTGCCAGAATAGTGAAGATTAACTTATAGTGGCAAAATATAGAGCCAGATACAGATACAGACCATGCTGCTTGTCATGGGATATTTAAGACAAGGAAAAAAGACTGTCAGGACTAGAAGAGTACATGATATGTGGCTTGCTATGGCATGTTTTACTCTGTTTATTATTATTATTATTATTATTATTATTATTGTTGTTGTTGATGATGATTATGTTGTTGTGGTAATTCGACTCTTCTTTGTTCTTTGTCATACAGATGATGATACATCTTAAGGTGGATATGTCACTCAAATTGACTCATTAATATAAACATTATAACTCTAACACTGTATTATATACTGTACGTATATGATTGATGTATCCTACACAGGCAGTATAGTAAAATAACTTATAGTAGAGTCTCACGTTCCCAAAAAAACTGATCCCAAATAAAAACAAAAGACACCAGAAAGATGGCTTAATGTTAAAACATTCAGTTGTACCAACACCGAAGTAACACAGAAGTAAAAAAAAAATAGTTTTTGTGAATACATATAATTGTATAATTAGTGTTTGACCACCAGATTTGTCATGTACCTGAGTGCTAGTAAAGTTAAAGCACAGTGGTGAATATATTTGCATCTTAATCGCTGAAGAAGGAGGAGGGGAGGGGGGTGTTAATTTAGGTTGGAGGTGGGGAACACTGAGGACAAAAGTGATGAACAGCCCCAAGGACAGTGGGCTGTAGCGAGGAGGGGGGGTCCTCCCTGCAAACCTAATCCAGCTCAGAAAGGCCATTGTGTGTCACTTATGCCCATATTAATGCCTGATGCCTTGCTTATTCACTCAGACCACTTTTGCTGGTGGAATGACAATGCTACTTAAGCAGATGGGACTAAACCCGAATCAAAATGCACAAAACGATAATGTGACGTATATTTATATTTATGTTATGTCCGTGCATAAAGTATGTTTTGTTAATTCAAACTGAAAGGGATAATACACCGGTGCTTAAAAGACACAAGAAAAACAAAGTTTAATCACAGACTGCAGTGTAAACACAACATGAAAAATGAAAGAGATTCTTTCGTGTTGTCCTTGTAACATTATTAATTTTCCATGGTTTACCTGAACATTGCACATGTACACTGGAATGTATGCTTGTGTGTGTGTGTGTGTACATGTGTATGCATTTAGGTTGGGTGGGGTGCATGTTTTGTATTTCCTCACAAAGATTTGACAGTTTTGACCTTGGGACATTTAGGTGGTGTAAACTTATAAAAATCGGAGACTTTACTAGAAAAGCAGAGAAACAAAAAGAAACAAAATAAAAGATCAAACAAGTACTTGGTGGTTATTAGCTGTAGTAATAAAATGTTTGTAAAACAAACGTGTGTGTGTGAGAGAGAGAAAGAGAGAGAAAGGGAGAGAGGGAGGGGGGAGTTCCGCTCTTCTTTCACCGCTCCATCCGGGAACTTCCGAATTAGCATTGACAACCGAAGCGCAACTTTTTTTCCTCAGGCAAAGTGAAATCCAGCCGCGGACTTGGACAAAAATCTAGTCCCTCCGATTTCAGTTGTAAATTAGCGAAAGAAATAAAAACATATCGACAAAAGATATCTCAGTCGCGGGTAAGTTGTGTCGGTGGGAGTGTTTGTGTCGGAGTGGCGAGGTGTTTCCGCGGTGTTTCGAGCACTTTGTGTACAGACTGAACTGAGCGATGAGTCTTGTTGCCCAGTAAAGAAGCGAGAACTTGCTTTTGGCAGCGCGAGGAGTTTCTTCTTTCCTACTGTTCGTGTGGCTTTTTTAAACACCAAAAAAAAACACATCTCAAGCTCGGTGTACGGAAACTTCTCGACGCATCGAAAGTGGACGAAAAGTGATTTTGAAGTCGGAACATGGAACTACAAGGCCTTCCAGAGGCGTTGAAAGTGGAAATCCAATGTCATCAGGTACTGAAACATCGCCGTGTGTCTGTGTGTGTTATATGTGTGTGTTAGTTCTTCCACCCTCACTGGCTTTTCTAACCGAGTGTTCAGATGAATTCATCGAGTCCATGGTGACATTTTGTGAAAATGCCAAAACAAGTGGTGCTAACGTTTACACTTCAGGGTGTCTGTAGTCTCCACTACATTAGATTGTTAATGTACTTTTAGCACACTTATTTTAAGGGTCATGTTTTTTTCTTCTTCAAAGCAACAGCAGTGTGTTAGTGTGTGCCTATGTGTGTGTAAGAGCTAGCTTTCATGCTCTCAGGCTAGCTGTTAGTCTAATAATGCGGTGTTTTGTGTATGTGTATATGTGTGTGTGTGTGTGTAGCCAGAACAGCACGAGACTTGAATATTTATGAGCGCGAGAGTCGCTGTGTGAGCCGCGGCTAACGGCTTTGTTCCTCCCTGATACATTGTAACTTCAACACTTTTCCAGTTTATTCCGGTTTCGACCCTTTCTTTTCTCCTGTTTTGTTTTTGTGCAGACTAGTTGCACAGATGAAGCGAGAGCCGCAGGTAAAGCGAAAAAACGAGTCGTTGTGTGTATAAAAAGCAGGCAGGGAAGTGTGTGTGTGTGAGAGTTAAACTTTATCGCCGTTAAAATCTCGCCATGTTCGCGTTAGCAGTTAGCTCGAGTGGAGTTTGTTGGGAATTTCACGTCCTTGCAGCGTGACTTTGCTTATAGTAATACCAGTTCAACTTAAAATCAATACAAAATAAATAAAACAATATTTTTTGCCCGTTTTATACAATATACATATAAAAAATATATATATATTGTCATTGTGTTCAATTGTAGGACGGAGAGCTTAAGAAACAGCTACACGAAAGGCAGAGCAGAGTAACAGCCCTAAGCGAAAAACAAGTAAGAAACATTATTCCTCCTATTTACTCCTCCATAGTTTGTACTGATGCTGTTCTCTTTATGTCGCGACCTCACTCACTCTCACACTCACTCACTCACTCACAACACACCCGATGTGAATAAAAAAGTCTTCAGGTTTAGGAGAGAGGACACGCTTGTATGGGACGCGCTACTTTAAGTGCGTGAAATGTGAATATTAGCGTCCATTTTGAGCAGGTCGACATGTCTCTTGTTTCTTCCATAGTAGTTTGCTTGAAATGAAAGGGCGCTTTTTAAGTGTTGACTTGCGGGGGGGGGGGGGGGGGGGGGGGGGGGGGGGGGGGGGGGGGGGGGGGG
>JAQMYJ010000004.1:12800014-12813699 GCA_030014305.1 Clarias laeviceps
CATGGAGCAAAAAAAAAAAAAAGTCTGCAGTAGCAGAGAGTTTGGCGGTGGTGGGTGGGGGATGGGGGTCTCATTCATACCCAACATTACCATTTTGATGGCTTTGATGCTGTTTTTGGAGGAGGAGGAGAAGAAGGAGGAGGGGGAAGGGAGCTAAAGGAAAAAGAGGGAGAGGGATGGATGGAGAGAAAATGCGAGTCAGCACAGAGCTAGAGCTTTTATCGGCTCTCCCATTTTTTTTTTTACAACACAGGAAGGAAGTTGTTTTTTCGACTATGGAGTGTTACTATGACTACGTTCGAAAAAAGTGCCCACTACCTCCCTAAGTAGTGTGTTTTGACACCCTGTTTAGTACGCTAGCATGGATGCACTCATTATTCCCTACCTTCATTTTTTCCCATCGTCTCTAAGAACACCTACAAAGCCCGAAGAGTTAACATCGAACCTCCATGAGTGTAAATGTTTTTTTCTTTCAAGGTCATGGATCATTTTACAACTCAGTGATCAGGTTTATTCTTCACACTAGGTGATTTTTATTTGCCGTATAAGTATTTACATGACTATGACTATACTGTATATACATCTGGGTATTATATATTAATTTTAGACCAATATACAGTACTGATGCTTGTCTGAAACATCAGGAACCGATGAGAGCATGTTGAGGAAAATGTGCAAATAGCATTATAGAGCAGTGGAGAAGATAAGGTCGAGGATAAATGTGAACATGTAATAAATCACAAATACTAAAGGAAGTGCAGTGTTTCATTTGGAAACTGAGAAATGAATTCAGAAACATCTGTGATGCTCATATTCAAAAGTTGCTCATTTATTCCTAGTTACACAGTTGCACATTTTTAGACTACACATGAAACAGTTGTTTAAGGAAATTATTAATAATTCCCTTTTGAATCTGGTTCTTCTCAAGGTTTCTACCTTATGTCTGTCAGATCAGCACCTTTGCCTCTGACTTTCTCATTAGGAATACATTTACATCAGGAATTTACTTATTTCTGTAAATCTACTGTTACTGTGTCTGTTGTTTTGGATGGAATTTTACTCTAATTGGTTTCTTACTTTTTTCAGATACCATTTAAGTTATTCTCTGTCTCGCTCTCTCTATACCACAGTGTTCATGGTCTTTCCTGATAAATGTCTTTTCTTTTTCCATTGAAAACAACGCTGTAGGCATTCAAAATATGCAATACTTTTATTTGAACAGTTGATGTTAAATTGTTTCTGCTACTTATGCTCTGTAAATCCTTCATAACGGCTCTAATCCGAGGTGCTGTTAACTGGTGACTCTAAATGAAGTGAAGTTTTGGTCTTGCTTTGCTGGGATTGACTTCATGAGCACCTGATTTATCATGGTGCTTGGTTTTCTTTTGCAAATGCACTTAACAATACTGTTTGTGAAAGAATTGTTCTAGAAAAGCTGACCTCTGTGTCTTACATTAACAACTGACTGACAATTGTTATTGCTCAATCACTCAATGCCATATGTGTTATTTTATAGTTTTGAAAGAAGTATCCAGAAGTATCCAGTATTGTTTTAGATATACATTTGATATATATGTGTGTGTGTGTGTATCAAAGCTTGACTTTATTATACTTAAGAAAAGATCCTTAAACTGCTTTTTTCTCCACTTATTAATCTTTTGTACTTCATTTTTAAGTATTCTATTATTTATAGATATTATCTAACTATTAAGCAGGTTTTTATTTATCGGCCTTTTGACACAGCGCTTTTGTCAACAAAGTTGTTATTAAGTGTACTGTATAAAAAGATTTGACATGTCTTCATACAGTGACATCGTGTCTCTGAGCATTGAACAGCGAAGAAGCAGTGAGTCAAAACGGACATGAAATACACATGACAACTAGTAAACAATATACTTGTGTATTTATTATAGCATAATAATCAGAACACTGTTACTACTTAATACCTACCTATGAAATACTTCACCTTGAAACATTTAGATCAGTGCTGCTTACCTAAACAGTTTGAGAGCATAACTATTTTCCATACAGCAGGTAGCCTTTAATTTCAGATTCGCTTCCAAAATGAAATGCAGTCAGCAGAAAAAACGGCTGAGTACACGAACATGCAAATGTTCCAGTCTGTTAACTGAAGGAAAAGGACTGCAAGAGCTGGAGTAATGTAGATGTAGCATTACTTTTTTAGAATATTAAAGCCTGCAAATCATTTGCTGATTTAAGTAGTAATTGATACATGTTAGTTTTTGGACACCGTGACCCTGACCAGGAATAAGCAGTTAGTGAAGATGAATAAATGACCTGTTTTCATGCTTTTTTTTCTCTCTGTTTCAAGAGTATAATTTAGCAAGCTAGCAAAAAATGTAGCTGCATTATGATTTTTCTTCCATGAAGATGTAAGCGCCAGGCACAGTTACGGAAATAAGTATACACACTAGGGCTGTAGCTATTGAATATTTTAGTAATCGAGTATTCAACCAAAAATTTAATTGATTAATCGAGTAAAAGGATAAAATTTACTTTTGCTTAATTAAACAGCAATGTAAAAATATATAAGAGAAACAAAGATTAATTGCTTTTCTTTTTAGAAAAATCTACTTTTATTTTTTAAATGCATACAGCATTTTATCAAAAATAAACATTGTCATTATTCACAATACAAGGAACAGCTTAAAGTTGACTGAGATGAATTGAGTGCATTACAGTGTCATACATTCTTATTTTAAAGCCTTTTCTCAGATGCAAAAACTAAAAAAAGGTATTTCAAATTACTTTAAGTATCAAAAAAACACATTAAAATAAATAACTATACGAAAACACTAAGTTGTGCAACTTAACTTTCAGAACTAAAAGTCCTCTTCTTTGGCTCGCTGATATTTTTATCGCTCCCTTCCATTTTGCAGCCCCCACCAGAACGCTCCCTTAAATCAATACACTGCTAACTGTTTGCGTCTCCTTCCGCTTTGTGGGTGACGTAAGCACTGCTTCTTCGTCTGTGTTCAGTTGCGGCTTGCATCCGGAAGCGCGCTGTGTCACGCCAAACAAATAATTGCGCAAAAACATAACGCAAGCTTTTAAAATTAATTAAAAGAAGCTTTGAGGCAGAAGCTTTTGCTTCGATCATTTTTTGTAATCGAATTACTTGAGTTACTCGAGGACACACACACACACACAAAAAAATCTGATTTATACCACAGATTATTATATTATCGTTATAGGTGAGAGACAAGGTTCTTCTTTCAGTTTGTCCATTTCAGCTCGAAACGTCATTCGTTTGTAATACCCGACCCGAAAAGATCCCATTCCCCTCTATCTCTCTGTTATACTTTCACCTGTGCAAACACACACATCTGCTATCCTATCAGGATTATATATACTGTTCACAAGTGAGATGAAGATAAGATTAAATAAATATTACAGTTCTGGTGCACTAAGACATAAGAAGAAGGCGGCCGGGAGCAATGGTACACAGCGAGATTAAACATCGAACAACACGTGAAGGTTAAATTATGGAGTTCTTGCAGTTTGTTGCATCAGAGAAATAAAGTTCCCGACAGTGTTAACCACACTTCAGGTTTTTTTTTTCTTCTTTTTTTTTCAGGCTGCAAGAGTTTGGTTGTGATGCTGCGTTTGTGTTTTGATTTGATGCTACTCGGGTTAATAAGAGACGTTGGTTTATATAAAATAAGTCTTTACTTAGCAATATGACGGCAGCTCAACATACAACAGTTATTTTGCTTTTAAAGTCTCTGCTTGAGTTCAAGGAACGTGTCTGAGGACATGAATGGAAGGTGTATGAAAGTAAAACTGGACAAAGAGAAAAGTTTACAGGTTTAATGAACAAGATAATCAGGAATGAAAAAGATGTTATTCTGAAAATAAGACGATGCAACACAACTTTGTATTTATAGTATAGAGTTGTAGAAGAGGCATTGCACAACCTAGTGTCACACAGAAGACAACGATTTCACTTTTGAGTCTTAAAGTAAAATTGTGTACGTGTGTACACAGGGGAATGCACAAAATCACAGCAGTTGGTGTACATATATTATACATGGTGTATATATATTTTGCATAAAAGCAATACAGGATTCTGTCAGGAGTAATTCGTGTGGACCATCTGATCTAAGTGGAAGGCGACCTGACACCCGCAAGCATGTGATTGGCTGATCAGATCTGATTTGGTCAGATTCGGGTCCAGGGGTGAGCACGTCTGAATCCTAGAGACTGTCGTTCTTCTTTTCTTTTGTCAAGGAAAGCAATGGCTGATTGTGTCCTTTTTACACAACACCATGTTAAATCATGAGCATGTGCCCGAGGGCTTCAGCCTCTAAAGCAATGCAGTGAGAATATAGAGTTTTAGATGGTGTTTAGACACGCACAGTCACCATATTATTGTTTAAACAAGTTGTTCAGTATTTTGTTTTTCTTCTTGCTCCGTAAAGGCGTCAGGCTTTAGTCAACCTAGATCTCAGAATAAGATAACGATTTAAATGTTCACCTCCCGTTCACCTCAAATAAAAGCCGTGGCTTTTGGAAGGCCGTTCCTAGGTTAGTAGTTTGGGGAGGGGCGGATTGGAGTGAGCGCGGTGAATAATATGCTCCCTGGTCCTGAGGGAGCTGAGAGTCCCTTCCAGATGCTGTGTGTGAGTGGCAGCTTGGGCTGGGTGAAAGGTTACAGAAATCAGGCAGCGTCAAACACCACCACGTCTCTCTCTCTCTCCCTCTCTCTCTCTCTCTCCCTCTCTCTCTCTCTCTCTCTCGAGCAATGTTTTCAGTGTGTGTGTGTATCTGAGATAAAGTTTACTATACGCGCTGTTTGAACAGCTATTAGAATTACGTTTATAATACAGAATTACGTTTATAATAGAGAGAATAAGAAGCAAAAACAATTCATTGTACATCCTGGGCATTTTTAATGTATTGTGAAGAATTGTTTTCTGGCAGTATACTGGCATGTTTTGTCAGTGTAAATTTGCCTAGATTACTGGATGGACTATACAAGTCAGATTTGTAATTTGAGACTTGCAGCAACAACAACAAGAAAAAGTGTCCTTTTAAACACATCGTTGTATGTCTGCATGGAAGTGGTCTATTTAACGTAGAGTAGACTCTGTGTAATAAAACGTCAGTTTGCACACGGTGGCGTAGTGGTTAGCACTGTCGCCTAGCACCTCTAGGGTCTGGGTTCGATTCCCGCTTCTATGTGTGCATGGAGTTTGCATGTTCTCCCTCGTGCTTGGTGGGTTTCCTCTGGTTTCCTCCCACAGTCCAAAGACATGCAGATTAGGCTGATTTGTTGTTCCCAAATTGCCTGCAGTGTTTGAATGAGTGTGTGTGAGTGTGTCCTGCGATGGATTGGCACCCTGTCCGGAGTGTCTCCATGGGATAGGCTCCAGGCCCCCCCACAACCCTGTAAAGCGGTATAGGAGACGACACAAACTTTCTACACATTCTGCTTCCCCACCCTGAAACACACCTCATTAGAAGGCATTTATGATTTTCTTGCCGTGTAAATCAGAGTTTTTTTTAAAAAAAATTTCTGGAGCTCGGATAAAAAAAAACAAAAAACATGAGGCTGAGAGATTGACGCTGTGGCTTTCACACAAACGCAGAGAATCTGCATCTACTGTACATCTGTGCTCTCCATACGCACTGTGAACTGTAGTTTAATTATTAACGGCTTAGATACACATGTTTTTCCCTTCGTGTTTTGGACTCTGGAGCAAAAGAAAGCTGACGCAATGCATGATTCATCATAAGAGCGCGTGTACGCTAGAAAACTCCAAAGCAAGTAAACACACCTGTGAAGCAGTGTTGCTGTCCATTCCTGCAGCTTTTAAAGGTTAGTAAGGTGCCTTCATAGTGTCACCACTACACAGGCAAGGCGTTGTATGGCATGCATACTCGGGCCTGGTTTCATCTCCGACGTATGCGTCTGTGTTAGACTTAAGGGATTTAGATACGAGTTGAAACCCGTGCCGAGGGAGGCATGAACCAGTAAAGGGCATCCAAATGTCATCCCGAGAGATGTAGTGTGTGGTGGATGGATGGTGGAAGGCTTTTTTTCCCCCCCCGAGCTCTTGCAGGTCTATAAATCTGTTCTCAGTACTCCTGGCCATGCCAATCCCATCTTTGTCTGCCATTTCCTTTAATCAGGGTGCAGGGAAGGCCATGTGAAACAGTTCCTGAGCTTAATTAAGAGAGCATTGTGAGCGCTTTGCCCTTACTTCTTCAGGGAAAACCGAAGAAGAGTGGAAGAAGAAAAAAAAAAAAAGGATGCTGGATGGAATGGGCGGTGTTATGTTTCCGTCCAACATTGTCCTGTACTATCTCCACACACTGTAGGATACAAATCTGTCCATATCACTATATTAAAGGCGGCCGTCATCAGCAGGGCTCATAACATAGAGACACCTTCAGGACGTCTTTAGTGTCACGGAAACGAAAGACGTCTGGCAGAACCTGATGTGTTGGAGAGCTGTGTTTTTCTCAGTTTTAAGGAGCTAATTATGGACCAGTGTCGTAAACACGTTGCGCGGCACCTGTCCTTAGCACGGTGTTCTTTTTCTAATGACGACAAATCCTGCTCTCTTCTCTTTCCCTCTCCGAGCTGGTTATTATCGTGCAGCAGGCATTTCCAAAGAGTCATATTAAAAGTGCTGATGTGGCTCCGCTGCCGAGCCAATAGAGGGAGAGAAAGGCTACAGTGAATTAACCCACGGCTACTGCCATGCCAGGATAACCGCTCTCTCCCCGCCTTTCTCTTCTCCTTTAAGCAAAGGAATTTATATCTGTTATGATAGCATTTAAAAAGCATTTAGAGTTTTTAGATTTAGTTTTAGGTTTTTCATAACCAGGAATGAAATAAGGCATAGTAACAGAGGCTGAGGATAGGATTAATCCTAACTCTATAATCAGTACTTGTTTTTCCATCAGTGAATGATTAGGACCCGGCCAACACCACTCTTTATTAGTACCAGAACCGGGTGTGTTACTTGTGTGTAACCTTGTGTGTTATGCTCTTTTTCTCTGCAGCTTAAAGTCCAATATTAATTATCATCATTACCTGAGGACAGGGCTTTAGGAGAAACATAGACGACAAGCTCTAACCGCTTAAAGCTATCAACTGGTGGAAATAAACAGCAAACAAATTAAAGTGGAGCGCTCATAGTGCTTGCCAGCGCTACTCATCAGCTCGGTTCCACCCGATAACTTGTCATAAATTCTTCTCGTAATTCCAAATGTTAGGATTTGTTAAAAAGAAAAAAACAAAAGTTAAACTTGTATTTGGTTGCATCTCATATAACATACTTAGTTATAAGTATGTTATGAAGTAGTAATTTATCTGAAATAGAAAAGCAAGTTAGAAGATAATCGTGTGTGGTGTATGGTGTGTGGTGTAGGTCTTGAGTTGTGTCAATTGGTCATATTTATCGATTCAGGATTTTATTCTGGTTTTAAATGTAAACACTTCCTGCGCACTTTTTCCCTTTGTGGCGCCACTACGCCAAGCACTATATTATTTAGTACTAAAAATGTACGGTTTTTAGGCACCAATAGTTGAAATCGATTCAGTAATGTACTGCGATTCTTTAGTGTGGAAGTTCATGTATCGTCACACTGACTCCAGAATCGATTCAATTCAAATGTTTGCATTTGAAGTGAGAAAATGTTGCCGTTCATCTATAATCCTGCAGGTGGCAAGCTCTCAACACATTGGCAGGCAGAACAGCGACCCTGTGGTAGGAGCAGATTATTTGTTTAGAATTGTAATAAAAAAAGGCCCCGCAAGTGGCGCAGTGTTAAAGTGCTCGCTCTATGATCTGGAGATCGCTAGTTCAATTCCCGGGTGATGCTGTAGCCTCCCGCAGCCGGGGACCTGGAGAGAGCTGTGGTTCAGGGAAAACACGTGATAGTCTTCTGTTCTCCCTGATTAGCCTTAATGTGGGAGCCCCCTAGTGACGGGGAGGGGCAATTGGATATGACTAAATTAGGGAGAAGATTGTTTAAAACCCCCCCCCCTCAAAAATTTTTTTCATATCCAATCATGACATTAACAAAACAGCGACGCAGATCGAATCATTACCTAGGTATCGTGCTGATGTCCTCTGCGATTCCCATCCCTAATTATCAGTGATATCAGTGTTTAGCTGGCAGAGCTAATGTTTATTCCGAGCATCCAGTCTTGCTAATACGACGGCAAAAGCATTAGTGTTGATAGCTCATTTGGAAAGTTTTAATAGTCACACAAATACATGCACGGAGAATATTAGCGCTCAAGAGGACTTTAACTAATGTTTAGTGTCACGCTGTGCTCACATTAACATTACAATATGTCATTTAGAAAACATTCTCTCAAGCAAAAACAGGCTTCGATAGATCCCGAGCCGAAACGACAGGTCGGTGTGGGTCGAGACTGAGAGGACATTTCGAAACCGAGAGGACATTTCTGCAGTTTTGACTCCTGACAATCGTTCTCTCAAAAGGGACGCACGTAAGACACACACACAAGCAAAGCGATGTGCAGTTCATGTCACAGAACCGCAAGACGGCGAGGATGACATCCTTAATATTATGATCTTGGCTTTTTATGCCTCTTCTGTGATTTTGGAAATAAAAGAGCAAAGTCATAGAGGAGTGTGTTTATCAGTAAACAAGTAGAGAGAGAGAGGTATTAAAAACCGACTAAAGCTGAGCATTAGTGCAAAACAAACCATGTAGAAAGAACAGCTGTTGCTGGCAGTGACAAGACATCTGAGGTTTGGTTGTTTTTTATTTCTATATATATATATATATATATATATATATATATATATATATATATAAATCATTGCAGCCGAATCTAATATGATTTCAAATAGCTTGAGAGAAAAAAAAACAATAATTAGAATGAATTAATGACATTGCATGGACATATTAATGTGTAACAGTGGTGTGTGAGTGAGAACAACAGTATGATCACGATAAAAAAGCTGAATATTACCGACTGCACACAATAAAGCGTATCAGCTGTATAGAGGCCTGTGCCATTAGCATAATCTTTTTAAAATATTTCCCTTTTCTGCCTGACGTTATTAAGCAAGCGAGGGGGAGCACAACCTTCAAGCAATTCAGATATTCCTGCACTTACTTTAGACTAGAAACTATCCTCTAGAGGGACAAATAGGGCTTTGATTTTCATATTCATATTCAAAAGGCTTTGTAAAATTGCCATAATAATTTCATATTTGCCTTTCATTTGAAGCCGAGCATCGAAGCATGAGTAGACACTCCAAAGTAGGCTGCAAATATAATGTTTTTTTTCAGTCATCAGAGGGAGACTGTAACAACTGCACCTAGTTTTAAGTTGACATTTTAAAACTTATAAAAAAAAAAAGAATTAAAATAAAAATACACCAAAGATGTTCACTCGAATGCGTTTTTCTTTTTTAATGATGTATGATCAATTATATTGGCAAAGGTGATATTTGCAAAAGATCCTCCACGTTTAATTAAGTAGCAGTATCCTATGGCAACAGCGTCCGATACGAAGCTTAAAGTTCACACGTTTCCCCCGCGACGGATTCACCGGAGAGTTCCTGTAGACAGGAGCTGCTCGGTGTGAAGCGTCACCCGAACGATAAGACCAAATCTGAAACGCTGATTCGGTGTAAGCGTAGAGCAATAAAGAATCCCTGGACTGAAGTCAGCCGCTTCTGAGTGTGTTATGGTGTTATGGTTGAACGGGTTAACATATTATAGTAATTACCGAGGCTGACGGGAACAAAAGATTGGTGACCAGGGACTCCATGGAGAACAGGCTCATTCAGAAGCCTGGTTTTAATGAACTTCTTACTCGAGCCTCCTTTTTTTTTCTTACCTCGAGTCTCGTAGCAACGAATTCTCTCACAGTGGCTGCCGCACACACACACACACACACAAAGCAAGTCAGTCACTCTTTTAGTTATTTTCAACAGCATAAAACTCTGTTCTGCCTTTTTCTCTCTGCCAATTTACCATGCCATCAGCAGAATGACTGAGTTCAGCTGAATCGATGAATACCATTTTTCTTTTCAGGGCTTTATGTAGTATTAGCACTTTTTTTTCTTTTTTTTTTTCTTTTAGCCAGCACAGACTTCTCCTGTGTGCACATATGCTACCGTTATGCAAGCTCCTGGTCTGTATACCTCCTTTACTCCTAACCATAACAAGCCCTGGTGTAAATTTCAAACTTTGCAACGAAAAAACAAGCAAGTAAACACACACACACATACACACACACACACACACACACACACACACACAAAAAAAAAAAGACAAGGCTCGTTTTCATACTGTTACCGACCGAAGCAGCACATAAGCATTTCATTTGGCGTTGTTATTGTTCAGATGAGAATCATCGGCTGCTCTGATCACGTGCCAGTAAAGGCCACAGCAGTGGGATTACGGCGACCATATTGACTTCTCCTTGATCGTATTTCGGCGCCCGATAACCCAGCGCCCTGCAGCCCACTGACCAGGAGAGACCAACAGAATGCCTGCGGTCAGCAGATTAGCCCCTGACACGAGCACCGAGCGCTCCTGCACCGTCAGCACGCCAACACATCTTATCATCAAACACAGCGGTCTGTGCATCACTTCCACATCTCATTCTCTCTCTCTGCAATTCTCTTGCAAATTTTTTCGTCTTTGTGCTCCTGAGATTATGTTGACAGTAATGAAGGCAACATCATTCAACTTCTTAAAAAAAGCAACACTAAATGAATACGTTGAAGACTTTCAGACCTTCATCACAAGAATGATTTTTTTTTTCTATGATTAGCTATTCATTTTTTCTCTCCCCTTCTCTCCCCCCAGACTTCCATTTAAATTCCATCTTAATGGGATGGAAGGAGCTCGAACAAAAGTCATATTTCCGTCACAGCGAGAGAACGTGTGTCCCGTTCGTCGCAGTGTTTCCGTGCGCGAGACATGTTTAATTAAAGGGTCCTGTTAGAAGCACTACACATCTGATTGAATTAGACTGGATCTCAAGGCAAAGCCTGCTGTGCTGGTACCCTACTTCACCTGCTGATGTAGGACAGAAGCTGCACTGAGCTCAGCAGATCGTATCCTGTAATGGACACGCACATAGCACAAGTAACACCGCGATAAGAGCCACCAGAGCCAACACGACATCATCATAGGGAAAAAAAGGAGCGTTCCGGTGAATATATAATACATGTTCGTTCTTTAACACCACACGGATGATTTTTATGGACGCTAATTAGATCAGTGTTTTTTTTTTTTCGTACGAGAGACGGTAGCGGAGTTCACCTTCCTTAATTTAGCCGACGTAGAGAAACACAAAAGCTTCCATCAGAGTGAAAATGGAGTAATTTGGTAGCTCTGTGAAGCATCTCGAAATTGATTTAAGGCCAACGCCTGAATCAACTGCATTGTTTGAGGCCTTGTATGACGGTGGCTCTCTTCGCTGGGCGGAGCGTAACGAGGTAACGAGATTAGATCACGTTAGTTGACCTATAGGATTACTTTATTAGAGCAGGCCAACACTTTCAAAGATGACTTCATCTGTCTGTCAGCTATTCCCTTACTCTTTCTCTTTCACTTCACTCCCCAAAAGGGAGTCTCTCTCTCTCTCTATCTATCTCTCTCTATCTCTTTTTTTTCTTTCTTTTTTTCCCCCTTCACTTTATTCTCCCTTCCCTTTCATTCTCTCTGAGGAAATGAAGGGTAGGAATCCATTTCTCGAACAATCGAATTGAGAACTAATCACGAGCAGAATGGCCACACTTTGCCGGAATATCGTGATCTGCAGTGAGTTTAGCAACCAGACAGAAAAAAAAAGAAACAATTACAGAAGAGACCCTGACGCTGTAATTAAAAGAAGCGCTGCCTGTCTGCCCTCCGAGTGAAGGCTTAATATCTTCCGGCTCAAACTAAGTAATGACTGTCAGGATTCGGCCCGACTGGTACTCGGGGAAATTTCCAAACCGGCGCTTTTGATGTATCCCGACCCATGAGATCTTGACCCGTTCCGATGTTAATGGAATATGAAGTAAGCTATTACGCTTCCAAAATGTCCACTTTGTCACGAGTTATGGCTGTCCGAATGGGAGATCTGGTGCCGTCAGATACACTCCCTGCATTTCAGTCAATGATTTGGTCGGCCGTTGCCTCTGCGAAGTAAATTAGGTGTACTTTAACCAACAAGTGAGAGCGTGGAGTTCTTTAATGCCATTCAAGTGTACTTTTATTTACTGTCAGTCTCTTAGCTTGGATTGTTTGTTACACTCTCACTCTCACTCTCTCTCTCTCTGTACTTCCTCCCTTTCGGAGTGTGTGGGTGAGGAAGTGGTTGTCAAGGATTTTTTTTTTCCCTCAGCTACAAACAATAGATTTGCTCTGCTATACAGAAATCATCAGAAGAGTGGAAATGTGGAATTCATTTTGTTCATTAAAAAAAAAAAGTTTTCTCACTCAGGTTTACTCCTACTGCAAGCTTTTTCAATAAAGGTCTAAATTTGGGCCGTTTTTTTTAACGTTCAACAGAAACTAGATCGCTTCATCTTTGATGTTTTTAATCTGCTTAGATTTAAGCTTTGTAGCGATTCTAGCCTGGAATGATGTCAGCTAAGAGAGAGAGAGAGAGAGAGATGGTGGGTTTGTCATGTTGCAGGCGCACATCTCATTTGCATGAACTTCTAAGACTTTATTTTACTTGTCTTACAAAGGCTGAGAACACAAAGTAGCATTCTGTATGTGCTTAACTGGAGGGTGACTTCAAAGTGCTTTTAAAAATTTATTGGACTCACTCGTGCCTTTTTGGCAAGATGTTTTTTTTTCCCCAGACACAAATGCAGAGTTTCTGCATCACACAATCGCAGCATGTAGTGCTCGTCTCATCTCCGATAAGATACGAAAAACGTGCACGAGCAGATACGAAAAACGTGCAAAAGGTGTGTACGGAATGAAACACCGCGTTTCCTGCAAGAACAGCATTATAGTGCTGTAATAACACACTTGTGCCGGCATTTAACCACTGCATAGAGTCCCCTAAAGCTACATAATACCTCCTGCTTGGGTCTCTGAAGTCTTTCTCCAAAACAGCTGATTCAGACTCTACCCTCCACACACACACACACACATAGACACACACACACACACACACACACACACACGCAATAGGAAAACTATTGCTGAGAAAGTTTATTAGGTAGCACTGTGATAAGCTCGGGGGTATCATCTCAGCATCTTTCCTCAGACTCAAGTCCCTCTTACTGTGATCGTTTAGTTCAACCTCCAAGTCACTCATCATTTAATCTTCCTCAGTCTCTGCACTGCAGTTTGGCTGAATTCTGGCTTCAGTGGTCCAGTTTCTATAATGAGCTTTTGAAAGCCTTATCTCTTCAAAGTTATCTTACCGTGCTTTTTTTAAACTGTATGGATATTAACCAGAACTATGACCAGAGGTTGGTAGTAATGAGTTACATTTACTCCGTTACATTTACTTAAGTAACTTTTTGAAAAACACTACACTGGGTGAGAGATGCTATTGCCCTCTCCTATGAGGCGCGTGGACTCACTTCGCCTCTAGGAATCAGGGCTCATTCAACCAGGGGAACGCCTCATCTTTTGCACTAGCAAGAGGTATTCCCCTGCAGCAGTGTGCGACGCGGAGGGTTGGGCCTCCCCACACACAATTG
>JAQMYJ010000004.1:12814364-12845675 GCA_030014305.1 Clarias laeviceps
TTCCCATAGCGTTTTCACGCAGCATCTCGTTCCCGCCTTTTCAGGGAACAGGGTTACAGCAAAGTAACCCGAGACGTATATCTTACACAGGAAATAGTTTACACTGTTCAAACATACATATGTTACCTACAGTAGGGATTTGTTTCAAAAGCTTTATATTGTGAAAAAAGGGAGATTGGGATTAGGTTTCTTTATTTTTTTATTTGCTATTTTGTTATTAAGATATTTAGTTTTATTCATTTATTTTATTACATTTATTTCAATAATTTTATTATTTGGAAATGTCACAATAGGTACATTTATTTTATTATTTTGTTCGACTGCTTACATAATTTCGAAAAAAATAAATCGGACATTACGATTGAAATCGGTATACGATTACTCAGTACTCGAGTATCTTTTCACCGAATACTTTTTACTTCTACTTGAGTAATATTATTTTGAAGTACAGCTACTCTTACTTGAATACATTTTTTGGCTACTCTACCCACCTCTGACTATGACAGAAATATTTAAATGGAACTAGAGCTAGCTATTAACCCTATCACCATAAAGGAAAGTTTTATAGAGATACAAATAAAACTTCCAACATGTATGATGCATAAGCATAATGATTATTGACATTAGTAGACGTTGCAGAATGATTTGATACTAAACGGCAAGGTAAAGGAGGGCTGTGAAGTCATACTAGAAAACAATAATAATCATCACCAGCGCTACAGTGCCCTTGTTTAGAAGAATCGGTTTCGATTTGCCAAGTGCTCTGAATGAGACACGCACTACCACCAAATCGAGACCATTACGAAATGGAACACGGGAGGACGTGCGCATCCCATGATGCTCTGATTATTTATATCCTGAGGTATAACATCTCAGAGACAAAGAGTTCCTGGTTGTGGCCAAAACAACATCCTGTCTTGCCAGGCTGTTACATCACAGCAGTCGTTGCCAAATGAAGCTGCCTCCCATAGAGCCAGGAAGCATGCAGCACAACGTTTGGTCAAATGGAAAAAAGTGGCAACAGGTTGTCAGGCGGTGAAGAGCAGCCAGATTTAAACCGACGATTGCTCTCATGAACAGACGTAGTCAAAGTTGCCACATTAAGGGGGATGTTTCTACTTTTAGAAAAACATTTAGCTTTGGTTTATTATTGAGTTCTGCCATTCAGGGGTGTTTTCATCAGTCTAATGATTTTTTTGATCTGGGATCTATGATATTTGTGGCCTGAAGGAGGTGTCGGTGGGGATCAGGTCTCTCTGTTAAGCCCCGATGAGCTGTCAGGCCCGCACCTCTGTTTATCTAATCCCGGCATCCCTCTGCCATCTGATTTCCCTCCCATCGCTCAAGGCATCGCTGCTTTAATGCAGATAATGCGTTTTCTAGTTTTTGCGCCAAAATATAATCTTTTAAAATCCTCCTTCTTAATCAGAGCTACAGTGACATAAACTTGGTCTTGAAAAAACAGCCTAGGAAAATACTACTTAAGGGTTGAGAATAAAGTGGAAAGGAATTAAATTTGTATAGCAACATATATTTTCCCCCACACCCTTGATACACTTTCATAATGCTGTGGCAGGACGAGATACGATTATCACTGTCGGTGACACCTCCATCAGGATAGGACATCTGTACAGCTGTTAGAGGGCATATAGCAAACCAGTGCAGGGAAATATTTCTCTTATCCTTCAAATAATGTCCTGGTACTCAAACAGAATTTAGTGTCTTCGACTTGCTGGAGTATTGTGTTTTAATCTCAGGTCTGTGGTCTGTGAAATTCAATAATAAAAAAAAATAACCGGCAAAATAATTTAAATGTGGATTTAGTTGGTCTATATTATGAAGCATGCTGTTACACACACTACACCGCTTCACTTCAGGACACATTTAATGAAGCTATTAATTTAAAATTACGTACTTATATAATGTCTAACGTCTTTTCAAGTCACCACTATACTTTCATCTCAGAAATGCGCCTGGAGTTGAATAATAATAATTAAAAAAAAAAAAAGAGTCGATTCACTGAAGCCAAGCTTTGAAACGAAGCTTTGGAATGACATGAGAATGATTCACTTCACCAAGTAAGATGAATTTCGTATGCTAGTGTTTCAGTGAATGGATATTGAGCTGCATGTGTCAGAATTGGGCTGGAAATGCAGATCCAAGTGATGGAAATCATTGATCTATTGGTCACACTGAGATATATTTGCAAAAATAGTGCGTAGAATGTGTTATTTAATTAGGCGTAGTTAAGGTTAAAGGGTTGAAGAGTTCTGTAGGAATAGTTCACCAGAATGCTTAAATCAATCAATATTTTTTGGTATTTGGTAGATTTTTCAAATTATCCGCCATCCAGTCAATCTAAAAAAAAAATCGTTTTAACTCAAGACAAAAATTTCGCTAACAAGACCCAGTCAAATCAGCCGCTCCCGTTCCTGAAACAATCAGCAGTAGGCAGAAATCTCCTGGCCAGCATGAAGGCGGTATTCCTTTGATGTAGATTTCATAGCAAGATGGAGAAGCCTCCAGAAAGATTGGACCACACCCACCTCAGCCAGCACTACTGTTGACTTCACAGGGGAACATCAAAGGCACTAACATCTTTGTCCGCGTGCATAAATCGGAACTTTGATGTTCAGGATGGATACGCAGTTCTTCACCATAGGAAACCACACGAATGGATGGAAATGTAAACTTCCGAAATGCATTAGTAATTTTTTTGGAGATTTATGCTCGGTCACCTGGCGTCCATTCATTTTCTGGGATGAAGTAATGAGGCGCGATAATAACAGAGTGCGCTGAAAATCTCAGACTGAACGTCTTGCCCTTTTCCAGAAAGCTACGCACGGATACATAAATGAAGAGCCAAAACAACATGAAATAAAAAAAAAATAATAATAATTTGTCCTTCAAACAGATGAGATTAAGTCAGAGGAGCCAATAAGATGGCACGAAAGACCAGGAAGATTGTTAGAGAAAAACAACAGAAAAACACACAAGAAAAACAGAAAAACACACAAGGTTGATTATTACTTTGAGGACCGGTTTGATTCGCACATAGCATTTGCCATTTTAAAATGTCACTAGGTAAAAGTTTAATGGCCAGGAGGGCTTCAGCTTATTAACATGCTCTTTCTATAATTCTACAAGGATAATCAAATTTCAGCTTAATTCTTTAGAAGTGCTCAAACACGATTAGTTTTACGACACTGCTCTTGAACAGTGCGGTACTTTAGCGGTAAACACACTGATTGCTCAAACATACAAGTGAGACTTTAAGAAACTTACCTCATTTTTTTTTTCTCCATATGACTCATTAACAGCATGTTTGATGTGAACATAATCCCATAAATCACTATTCTCAGAACGTCTGCTTCTTTCTTTGTATTCCTCATTGTTAACTTCAGAGTTAATGTGACCCCACTGGGTTACTTTAAAGTCATGAAGAGCAGGAAGTATGAAAAATAGAAGGAATGCATTGATTGTAAATAGGTTGGCTTTTAAATAGGACACGTAAGCCTAAGGTGGTGAGATATTTAGCCGCCCGCGCAGGAGAAACGGTAGAAAGATGCAGGTGGGGCAGTCGATGCAATTTCATTTTGGACTTTCCAAGGAATCTCCCCATGCTGCCGGAACGGAAATAACTGACAATCTGACAAAACACCTGATACTCCCACGGCTTTCACTGCACCCCAACCATCTCATAACATTCCGTTATAAATACTTTAGTTTCTACAGCTGGAATGATTTAGGCCTCTAGCACAACATGGTGTTTGAGATCACACTACTTGCAGATGTTACATCAGTGCCAAAAGGAATTAACATCCGTATGACACGCCGAAGTGAAACCACGCAGGTGTAAGTCTGAGCCGAGTTTAGAGCTTGTGGACCGGAACGTGGCGCTATAGAGCGCTCTCATGCTGCTGGGCTACCAAAACCTGCTTTCTCTTTTCACGCTGCAGCTTAACAGCCAGAAGATGGCATGGTTTGTATGCAGTCTCCTAGAACGGAAGAGGAGGCAGCCGTGCTATTAATAGGCATGCTATGGTTCAGCTTTAACCTCAGACAGAGAGAGAGAGTGAGTAACTGTAAATAAACTGCCACTCCGATGTGCACTTCCTGAGCTTTAACATCCCTGCTGATCAGAGAGAATAAAATGCATTATTGTGTGATTTTTACGCCTAACGAGACCGTCCATATTATGAAAGTGACCTTTGTGCTTAAAATTTCCATTCATTTAGACACACCCATAGCACCCAGTTAGATGGGCCTTAACCGATGAACCCCTTAAATAAATCTGATCAGCACAATGTATCGTAAACAGCACCATTCCAAGAAAAACAGATAAACCAGGAAGCACTCTTAATTTAGTGATACAAGGCTCGTGTAGCCTTAGCTTGTATTTTTTTTTAGACAGGTTCCAGACTGCCCATGGCTCTTGTCAGCGACGTTTTTTCACATAAGAGGAGCCTTTATGTGAGTGCACTTGGGTGTTTAAGCTTAGTTTTGCTCCTTGATGGGAATGTGACCTCATGTGGAGGGGCGGGATGAAGGTAGTCACAGGAGACAAGCTTGAGGAAAAGAATAATTGAAATAGTTATTTAAAATCTATTGAATTCTCGCCGCCGCACGTTCAAGTCCACAAGTACATTGCAAGGCCTGACAGCAATTCATAAAACAGTGCACACTCACCAAGCTCAATTTCGCCGTACGTTCACATTGTAATTATGTCAGCAGACATCATTTTGTATTTTGAAATATTGTGAATTATAAAATAAAGCGTGAGTAGATCATATAGTCGCACATTTACATTTAGATTCGTAACACAGCAGACAGAATCTGGAAGAAATCTTCAAATGAAAAAAAAACCACACCTTCCGAACTAAACACATTCTTAAATCAACCACGAGCACTGAATAATTTTTTTATTTATTCTAATTTATTAAAAATTCATGAGAGATGACCATCTTGAGTTATTCATCTCCATATTGCAATAATGCTTCATAGAGATTTATAGGAAGGGAGCGAAGGGGGGTAGGGTTGTTTGAAACTGAAAGGCGAAGTGATAGTTTTCATTAATGCTGGCTGCGTTGCTCTCAGCGGATTTTAGCTTTTCCCCTCTCCTGTTTATTTCTCATGTGCAGCCAAGTGCATGGGTGCTCAGGATTTCCCAACAAAGGTTAGATTTCTGCTCAGTTCTGAAAAGCTTCATAATTAGACACATTTTACTTACATACTCACTCACTCACTCATTCACCAGATGCTGCAGTGATCAGTAGTCGACACTACAGCGGCACTCCTGGTGAGTGTGACCAATTCTTCATTTTCACACATAAGCAAAATGAGGTTACTAATGTTTTCTTTGGCAATATGCGTTTTTTTTATATACTTGGTGTTAAAATTGGGTCTATAAACAAAGTTTTGAGACTAGGAATGATGATAGTAAACTTTTTTTAATCAGAGCCAAGTTGATTTTTTTCTTTACTTAACGATGGCAGCTGTTTTTCATTTGTGCCATATATGTGTCATAATGAGGTGTGATGATAGTAACAAGTAGCACATTGTAAATTACTTCATTATTCAATAAAATACATCTCCACAGATGTTTTTCCCCCCCCAAATTGTTCACTTGCCCATTTTCCATCACCACACAGGGAGACACAGGGCCAGCCAACGACATCTTTACACCTGCTGCTATAGACTTCTGCCCTCTTCTGCATACCTGAGCTCATGGACATTCAGCACCGTCTAGTGTCTCTAAGAAAGAGAGAGGAAGTGTGCTTTAGCCTAAACATTTCTTATTGGCATGGTGATGAATAGAGGATGAGCTTACCTGTATCAATACAGCGGTACCTCGGGATTCGCCTTTAATCCGTTCCGGAGTCGACTTCTTAAGGCGAAATTTCGTATTGCGAAACACATTTTCCCATAGGAAGAAATGTAAAAGTGTATAATCTGTTCCAGCCACCCAAAAAACAATATAACCAATAATACCGATTTCCAACACTTGTATTTATATTTCTACAAATAAAAACAATCAAAACATTTATAAAAAAACGTAATCTTAATTTATGATTCCTCTTGGCACCGGCTGCTTTAAAAATGAAACTGAAGGTGACTCCCGTTTGTTTTTGCCGACGTGCCTCATAACATTTTTCGTGACTCATGGTGCTATGTCTTCATCATGCTCTCAGGTTCTGTGCATACCACTGCTAGATTTAGTTGAGAAAATCCATTTAAAATGCATGTGTGGCCTCTTTGACCTTCCATCTAAGATACCTAAAGCACGATGGAAGGATTCGGCTTAACCCAAAGGAAGATGGATATAAAGAGGACGTCCTTGTTCTGTCACTCACTAACAAAACGTCCCACTTCATAATGAATGGCCCTTTAATTTGTGTGTGTTTTTTTTTATTTATTTTTTTAGACAAGGTCACTGTGAGTGATGGGTGAAAGGTATTTACTTTGCCAAGACTGACAGAGAGCGAGAGAGACAGAGAAGTAAAAGATGAAAGAATAATAAAAAAAATTTAACAGAACAAAAAGTAAAAGCGAATATTCATGCCCTTGTCCTCACTTTCGGTGTGGAATTGTGCTGACGTCCTTGTCCTGGTCAACTCTGATGTTTAAAACATGGGCTTTATGAAGCAAGGCCGCTTTTGTGGTGTTGCATTTCGAGCCAGGTTTAAACAGCCAGGCAGTTAAGCATAGCAGCAGATTACTCAAATATTCCAAGTGCGTGGTTAGTCAAATCATTATTAATATATATTATACATGGACTGTAAAATATTAGTCACTCGTTATCGGTATGCTATATTGTATTGAGGTCTCATTCAGGTCGACTATAATATTTAAAATCTGTCTCTCTGGATTTTGATTTAGCAAGTATTTTCATATCCTGCATTACGAGTTAGGGCGGTGGGTTGGTGCAGGTTCTAGTGTTGCTGTCTTTAAGTTCCAAGGTCCCCGAAAGTCAGGGTACTGTCCTCATTTCCATGATGTGTTCCCAGTTCACATCCTACTATTCCCAGGACATGCTCCAGATCCTGACTAGGAAAAATCAGGTACTGAAGAACAATCATTCGATAAATAAATAAAATTTTTTTTTACCAGTTTGATCACTTGATGCTTGGAGGAAAACATAATGTTTTCAGATTATGTTTAACTTTTCATGACATTTAAACATTTAAATATAAAACCCCAAAGTTTAATATTTTAGAAAATACATTCTCTGTTCTAACTGATTCTATCAAATCCTGTTTCTAGGCATGCTTTAAAAAAAAGATTTGGAATAAATGTTTGGCTGCGGATGTCTAAAATAAACTAATTAATGTCTGAGTGCAAGTTCGGAAGGATTTTGCCGTCCCTAAAACCAAAAAGGTTTGGTAATGTTGTTCTGAATTTCTTATTCACAAGAAAGATTGATTAAGAATGAAGTAAATGAGAATAGTCCAAGAAAGAATTGCAGTGGACCTACTGTAGGTATTAATCATTTTTATCACTGATCCCAGATGTATGACGGCAACTCTGGTTTTATTCTCTCTTCATTTCTAATCATAAAGTAATCCTAATACATTATACATGAGCGTTAAGGTCAGACCTGAATAATATAAGTCTCAGAACCTGCTGGTGGACAGGAGGCATTTTCCAGGGGAGCACATAGAGATGTTGTTTTCCTTGACAGAGCCGACTAGCAGATTATGACTACAAACAACTTGGAGATGGAGGTCAAATTCAAAACAGTGTCCAAAATTATGCAGACCCGCGCTCTCTCTCTCTCTCTCTCTCTCTCTCTCTCTCTCTCTCTCTCTCTTTCTTTCATGCAAGGAACAGGATAACAGGTCTAAAAAAACCTGGACCTCATGTGCTGGAACGAAGAGATTTGCTTCTGCTCATGGCCGCCTTAGCATAACAGTGGTAGGCTGCAGGTGTCTAGTGCCTGGCATTAGCATTCATTTGAATTACATACTTGTAAAAACAAGTAACTGGCAAGGAGCAGTGTGGGTTAGTCCAAAAGCTGCAGCTTACTGAGTAGCCTCCTTACTTGTGCCATGGACTCCAAGCATGCACAAAAGCAAGAAACAGTGTTGTTAGCCTCTATATTCTGTTCATTACTCATTAAAAAAAATTACTAAATGCATACACAGAACTCTGGTGTATTGATTAGCACTGTAGCCTTGCACCTGATGCTTCACCTCTTGCCTCAGGTCTGTGAGCGTGGAGTTTGAATGTTCTCTCCGTGCTTGGTGGATTTCCTTTGGGTACTCTGGTTTCCTCACACAGTCCAAAGATATGCAGATTAGGCTGATTTGTCATTTCCAGATTGCCAAACTTGTGCCCTAAAATGAATTGGCACGCCGGTGTCCAGGGTGTACTCCTCCTAGTGCCCCGGGTCTCCTGGGAAAAAAAAAAAATTATATTATAGAGATTATGGAGAGATTATTTTGACCTGAGAGTAATTTGATTAAAAATCTTTGAATCACATTTACACTCATAACACTGAAACATTTTCAGACTCATATTGAATCCAGTTTTGTTTTTCCCCTCAACGTTCTACACACTCTGCTCCACAACTACCAAGTAAAAACAGGTGTTTGGAGTGTTTTCTAATTGTCCCCATTCAGTCTCGTCACTTAGTACTTGGTTAAAGCAGCCTCAAGTCTGATTGTGAATGGTGCTACAAGCCTTGGCACACCTTTCTTTTTCCCATTATTCTTGGCAGAATCGCTCAAGCTCAACAAGGTTGGATGGGAACAGCCTTTTTTTCAGGTCTCTCCACAGCTGCTCTATTGGGTTCAGGACCAAACTCTGGCTGGGCCACACCAGGACTTTCACTGAGTTGCCACTCCTTGGTGTTATGCTTATGGTATTTGTCTCGTTGAGATGTGAAATATTGCTCCAGCCTGAGATCTTGATCACTCTAGAGAAAAGATGTCTCTCAGGATATCTCTTTATTTTTCTGCATTTATATTTTCCCACTATACTGTCACAGAATAAAACACCAACAGCATGATGTTTGACTGTAGGGATGGTTTTAATAAGGTGATGTACCGTGCCTGATTCTCTGATTCCAAATAGTTCAGTCTTTGTATCATCAGACCAGAGATGATTTTGTTTCTCATGGTCTGAGAGTCCTGCGGGTGTTTTTTGTAAAGCTCCCAGCCGACTGTCTTTTAATGAGTAATGGCTTCTGTCTGGACGCTGTACCACAACGGCCTGATTGGTTGAGTGCCTCAGTGATGACTGTCCCTCTGATCTCATTTATAGTGACCCTTAGGTTCTTGGCTTCCTCTCTGACCCTTCAAGGCCCTTCGTCCTCGATTACTCGGTTTGGCTGGGTGGCCGGATCCAGGAAGAGACTACTGGTTGTTGAAAATCTCTGCGATTTCTGAGAGTGGAGGCTGCTGTGCACTCGGGCACTTTCAATGCTACAGAAATCTCCTTCCATCCCTCCACAGATCTCTGTCTTGACACAATCATGTCTCGCAGGCCTATAGATAATTCTCTCAACCTCTCATGACTTTGATTTTTCACTCTCACATACATCATCTTCTGTGAGACATTATATAGACAGGTGTGTGCCTTTCCTTATTACGTCTAATAAATTCAAGTGGACGCCAGTCAAGTTGTAGAAGCATCTCAAGGACCATTGATAGGAATAGGATGGACCAGAGCTCAACTGCATGTGTCATAACATTCTGATTTAAGTAGGATATTCACGAACTATCAGACAGGACAGCGTGTTGTGATGGGGTCTTAGACACGAGGGTGCGGCCTAAGCACCGGAAATATCACGTCTCTATTGATATTTAGCACAACATCACTACTTCGAGTGTGAGATTGCTTTTATAGAACAGTTCTACAAACAGCATTTATTATAAACACTTTGTTTATTCATTTAACCGGTTATTTTGCTCCAGAAACATATTCTAACATGTATAGCGGAACTAACTAAATAAAACTGACTGGTGGACCAACAATTAGTGACAGAAGTCGGTGTCATTAATGGGCAAAGTAGTTTTTTTTTATTTTTTATTCTTACAAGTCTTCAGAGATAGGCTCCAGGCCCCCGTGACCCTGTACACAGAATTATATAGCGGTATAGACGACTAGTGAGTGAGTGAGAATATCAGATAGAATATCACTTCCACGTTTCAGGTTCTAATCCCATATAGCATTAACTAGAAAGCTAGTGCACTAGGGTGTACAGTCCCTTGTTCCACACATCAAGTAGTTAGCCCTTGATCAGGGCTTAGAGAGGGATTTCAGCCTCGTGTTAGGAGCTAGTTAGCTTTGTAGCTCGTGTTAGCCATGAACAGACCCAACATGGATGGTTCAGAACAACTTAGAAGCAATTACTAAGTAGACAAAGTGTTGTTTAAGATGATGTAACATTATCAGATGTGTTTTCTTGTTTAAAGTGCTTACATCACTGGTTTTGAATGTGAGTTTTGGCAGGAAGCTGCAATCTCCTCTTTCCAGTACTGTGAACCATACAGACCTACTAACTAATGTGTAATTCACAGTCTTTATGTTCTTATAAATTAACAAAGACTCAAAACCCTGTTTTTACTTTGCCATTTTGGAGTATTACATGTAGAATGAGACGGGAAAAAGAAAGGATTTGAATCCATTATAAGATGAGTGTGAAGTAAACAAAATGTGAAAAACTGGAAAGGGTCTGAAAACTTTGCGTCAGCACTGTATAACCAGATAAATCTGATCTGATAAATCCGGAAATGCTGATAATGACACACGCTTCTTGATTTATCGATTGAAAATTAATTTAAATAATTTAACCGCCGAAATCAATTGTTGCAAGAGACAGCTAATCTTGCACAAATGTCCCCTTGCCTCCTGGTTGTGTATATTCACCCTTGGAGTTGTGACATCTTGTTGATCTTCTCAGTAAGAAACAATGGAAAGTTTTGAATCTGAATAAATAGTATTTAAAAGTGCTTCATGTAAGCCTTCAATGCGGTATATTAGCAGAATTCATTCATCCCTGTATCCACAGTAAATCACTTGTGGATGTGGGTCCTCATGTATAAACAAGAGATATACTAGAAGTACAAGCATCAGATGTTCATAATATATCTGAATGTGAGTATGTTCTGACATTTTTTTTTGTTTTGTTTTTCAGAATGTCTTGAATTTCATAAGGCTTGCTGCATTTATCATTTCCTTTCCTCTTTCTTCCTTTCGTTATTTATTCAGGGCAATTTTATTTGTTTTTTTGCAATGAGAACTTTTCAGACTCTGACATTTTACCACAGTAAATGTACTCAAATTAAACATATTGCTTCACTTATCAAAGGCACCAGGAATGTAAACAAAGATGGAAAGAGATGGGGGAAAAAAAAAAGCAATTAAAAAAATAAATGGGCTTCCAGTATCACTTTGAAGAAAGAGATAAAGTGCTGCTTCACACTTCTGTAGGCAGGTGGAGCGTTCCTGTTTGTGTGTGTGTGTGTGTGTGTGTGTATACTGCAGGTGTCTGTTCCAGCTCTGAGCAAAGGTGCAGTACGCCGAGATCCATTTTGATTGAGGTTTGATTTCGCAACAGGCAGCTGTGCAGGATTTCTGTGTCGGTCTATCCTGAATACCTGAATGTGATCCGCGTAGGATAGTGTAACGTATTTAAAAATGCAATGTTTGTGATGAGGAAGGAGTGAGAGGAAATGGACGAAAAATGTTTTCTGGTTCATCAAGATTCTTACTTCTCCAGAATTATTGGCACCTTTGATTAAAAAAACTGATTACTCACTGATTACTTTTAACCATGTCCTTTTTCTGCCATGTTATTTATACGAGTCTACAGTCATGTAAAATTCTCTTGTCATATTTTATAATAGAGAAAGTGTACTACTATAATACTGGTGGATTGCTGATGCCTGGTGGTTTAGTGCGTCTCGGATTGATGGCATCATGAAGTGTCGGGATTTTTCTGTCCAAAACATGGTTGCCAAGGATGTCCGTTCTGTCAACTGGCCATAGATTGAATTTTCAACAAGTCCATGAACAAAACCGTTATCGAAAGTAGTTACAGACACACAAATTCAGTGAGCACATTTCCACAAACCTAAGCATATACAGGAACTTACAGAGTGTGGAGAACCAAGGACTTTGAAGCTTATGTTAGACAGACATGTTAGATGCTTGTTAGATACATGTTAGGTCAAAAGTTTGAGATCACTTGCAAATATCTTTGTTTTTCTTTAATACTTTTTCTATATTCTACAACAGTACTGGAGATTTCAAAACTGTGAAATAACCTATGGAATGAGGTAATTATGTAACAACAACAACAGTCAGTTAGTTGTTATTTTAAGACACGAAGGTCTGCCTTTCTGGAATAGTTCTTGCAAGAACAGTATTGTTAAGTGCATTTGCGAAACCCATTAAGCATCATGATGAAACTGGCTCTCATGAAGACCTTCCCAGGCAAACAAGACCAAAACTTACCTCTGCTGCAAAAGAGAAGTTCATTTAGAGTCACCAGCCTCAAAAATCACTAATTAACAAACAGCACCACAGATTAGTTTTATTATGAAGGCTTTACAGATCACGCGTAGCAGATACATCTCAACATTAACTGTTCAAAGAAGATTGGACGACTTTAGCATTGGTTTACAATGTAGAAAGAAATAAAAATCAGGAAAGACCGTGGAGTTAGAAAGTAATTGGATTGTTTAAGCCCTGGCCAATACCAACATCATGCTCAATACTCATTTTTCTATTTTTTTAAAATATCTAAAAATGGCTAAATGTTGCTTTTTACACAATAAAAAAAACCCATAAAGTATTAGTTAAAGCATGTATCTTTAAGCTTAATATATGATTTATTATTGTTTGCATTCTTCCTTTTTGTATTTTTAACTTTTGCTCATTTTCATGATGGTGCCAGTGTTTCTGGAGGAACTCAGTGCATCTGCAGAAAGTGAAAGTTGACTCAAAGTAGCCTTGTCCATTTTAATCCAAACAGACTTTAATTGGTTCATTAAAAAAATGAAGCCAGTATGGATAAATATAGTGCTTATGGAAAAATCTTCGCTTGTGGCTAATGTTCTAATTTAGTTAATATATCCTTAAGAGCATGCACTAGTAGAGCATACAAAAACCATTAGGCACTGATGGTACTGCACATATTTCCTATAATAATTTTGACTTTAATTGGGTCTTATTAAACAGAGCAACACTGTATTTTGATCAGACCTTTGTTTTAAACACGCATTAGCTATATTAGTATCTCTAATCTTGATGATCCATTTGTCTGGCTGTGCTCCCTGGCCATTGTTTCCACCTTGCTTAGCTCTCATCTAATGAAAAGTGTCATATCACTTTAATTGGCCATTGTTTTTCATCGTCTGATCCAGCTGAGCAGACAAGGGAGAAAAAAAACAGGAGGCAGTCTCTTTTTCGTCCAAACGTGTCCAAATAAAGTTGAAAGCATTCATCACGCGAATGAACTCGCTACATTGCACGGCAGAGATGGAGACCCTCTGTATTTGTCACTTTGACAGAGCCGAGGCTAGCAGCGCCTGCGTGGTAATGATATGTACCTCACCGTCACCAGATGAATTTGTTTTTAATGTATGTTTTCACAAGCCACGAGCAGCGAGCACTTCATAACCTGGTTACGAGTAGACAAGTATGGATGAAATTCCATTTCACAATTTTAATAAAGGAGTTTATCTGTAACTGTTCTTATTGATCAGGATTTCAGCTGCTACATTAACTCGCACAGAGTATTGGAAATTCAGGTTTTATCGTATCCGACTGGACACACGACATTTGTATACTCACTACTGCTTAGATAAAAAGATCAACAGTTTCAATAGGTTTAGCTAAATAAAATGTATAATTTAGCTTGTCCACTAGGCAAATAAAATGTCATATGTATTTGCCCCTTTTGAGTTTTCTGGTTGCCCAGGAATGTGATTATCTAGGCTAAATGTTTTAGCTACTATAATTTAACCTCGCACATTTGGCAAGCTAGTCAAGGGTTTAAATAAAGACTAAGGAAAAATTAGTGTGTACTTGAAAGGAATGATTTTCTGATTATGCACATATGTAAAAATGATTTGCTGTGTCAGTTCTATTGTGTGTAGTGCAGCAGGTTGGTATTAGCACAAAGAGACAGAATCATGTTACCCTGAAGTGTGTTATTAAACATATAACAAACAGAGACATATTTTTCAGAAGTCGTTCTTTATTTTCTCTAATACAGGTCGTCCTCGACCTACGAACAAGTTCAGTTCCAGGAAGCGTTCGTAAGTCTGATTTGTTTCTAAGTCCGACAGAGTGAGACTTTGACACGAATATATAATGTAACTTGACTAAATCTGTGCCCCTTTCCCCACACTGCCATCATGTGACCAAAAAAAATTTAATCGCGCCTAAGGAAATCTAACAGTGAAATGTAAGTGTTGTATCTGCGCCTTTACATCGCGAGGACGCCATTTTGTCTCAGAACTGTTTTTTCCACTGAAATTACGATTATTCATCATCAGGACAGCTTTACAGGACAGAAATTTTCTATCATAGCGCCCGTGAACTGATTCATTGAAACCAGTAAAGTCGACTAATTTCTCCCACAGTCACTCAAATACAATATACCGGACTTTAGACATTTTATACATTTACTTACACACTGAAAATATTGTATATAATATAATATTGTAAAAACTGGTATCTGGTGCACTGCAGTTTCTAGTTTTCTGTACAATACACATGAGCTACTTTTGTGATTGAACCGGAAGTAGTACCGCGGAAATTTGTATCTCAGATGTTTGCAAGTCGGGGAATGGCTATAAAAAAAATCTAAAACACTTGTCCAACATGTGCTTTTTTTTTCCCCCCCGGCAGAATAAAAAAAATTTTTGGAGATAAATGAAAGTGATTAATCGTCTGTATTCTAGAACGCTTACTCCAGGCAGAAGGCGTTATCAAACACAACTCGTTAAACACAAATTATAAACACACCACCTTCCCCACACACACTTACAAACCTCTACAGCAGCACAGAACAAGCTAGGCGGCATAACTGGGAGCAGAGATGGATGTTAGTCCCCATGCTGGGAGTGGAGTTAAATATCAGGATTCCCTTTTACCCCTAAGAAGCCAGGCAGCCCTCTGTGACCGAGATGAAATGAGATTGAACGAGAGGGTACAGCTAGTGACGTGCGTCATGAAGGCTGTCTGTAATATACACTCGTAAGGCAACTATTCCCAAAAGAAGGAACACTCGAGCTTTAAGTTCTTACAAAGAAAGTAGTGAAAGGACGAAGTGGAGTCTGTGGAAAATGTTTTGATCTCACATTTACAGCGATTATGTGAAAAAGAAAAGGCGTATTTTATAAAAGAACGAAAGAAAAGAACAATTCATATTTCTTATCGCCATGACAGATTGAAGGTGTTCGAGATGTTAAAACTCCACTTGTGTGCTGTGAATTTATTTCTCATTTGCAGTGACACATGGCATTGAGAGGATGCTTTCAGAAAACCCTGGAAGGACGCTTTCAAAAAAAATCTAACACAATGCGAGATTGATTTAAAAAAAAAAATTGTCATTCTGCTGGAAATGATGTTAGCAAAAAGAAAATTGGAGGAGCATGGCACGTTTTTTCCTCGGATTTAAAAAAAAAATTTTTTTTGCAGAAAATGATGAAAGACTACAGGAGGCACTCGCATTTGAATTTAAAAAAACTAGTGCGAAAAAGCCCGCTTTTAATCCCGGCCTCTACTGACAGTGTGCCATATCGCAGCGACGGTGCGGGTCGTCACGCTATTTTAATAGACGTCAGTCCTCAGAGAAAGGTTTCTTCATCTCTCCTCATTGATTACACAGACAGTATTCGAGCGGACAGTAGACGACGAGCAGATATTGCTTTTGTGATTTGTTATCCAGGCTGTCATAACAAGCAAAACCTTACGCACACACACACACGCACACACACAAAAAAGAAAAAAAAGAAAGAAAAGATTTCATTTGCTCTCCCGTAATGAAATGGCAATTTAGGCCTTGTGCAAATGGCTAGAGATGAAGTGGGATGCATGAACCTGGAGACAGGCGTCTCGTCTCGTCTGCTCCCACGGGAAGATGAAAATAGAGGTGCTCAGAATATGCACAGTCACCCAGAGGCCGAACATCAAAGAGTGACAGGACCGTGATAGTTCATCCGGAAAAGATCCGAACAAAATCTCAGCGAAAGCAAAACGTCTGATAATGAATTTTCTCGGGAAAAGAATTAAAAGGTTTTCATATAGAATGAATAAGAAGATAAAAAAAAAAAAACAGCACTGTATAAATAGACAGGCTGAGGTTCCTAGTCTAAGTGAACATTAGGACAGTGATATAAGGCACCTATGGTTTGGGTTTCCACAGTTTCCTGCTCTTACTAATTGGAGAGGAGCATGTCAGGGCATGCTGGAGGCTGCGGCTGCATTCGCTAGCATACTGTACGTCTGTCACAGGGGGACAACTCTGAGCTTCCCGGCGCCTTTTTATATATTTCATCCGCATCAAGCCTACAGTTTTTCTAATAACACCTCACACGAGGGAGCTCTGCTCGCCGAGCTGACACGATTTACGTCGAAGCAAGGAGATATACTCTTTCTTTTTTTTTTCTCTCCTCTCCTTATGACACTCTGGAAAAGTTTCGTAAGCAGGAAGACGGGGAATCCCCCGAGACATGTGCCGAGTTTCATCAGGAAAACGCCCCGGCACATTTTACCAAACGTTACAAATGTGTTCCCCCCGCAGAGAGCGGCCCGTGCGATCGCTTTAAGAGCGCAGAAGAAACAGCGGAGCTTTACGGTGCAGACGAGTCGAAGGTTTCGGGACGTGATGAGAAAGAAAAGACAAAAAAGAAAACGAGGAAACAGTCTGCGTGTTTGTTTTTTCCAGGGCCTTGAGGGAGCACAAGTCTGTCTGCAGAGGTGAGAGGAGAAATTAATGTTTGCTTAACCCATTAGATCTTTAGTCTGTAGGAATATTATTAAGGGACCACTGTGAGCTGTTTGAACAAGAAATAAGAAGCACATCACGTCCGTGTCCTCGACCAACGAGAGACGAGACGGCGTTCTCGTTCTCAAATCTCACACAGGATGGGATGTCAGCACCTGTGCGTGACTCATCCAATCAGAGCACGAGTTACTGGTTGAAAATCCCTCCGCCATCAGGAACGACACAAACGTCATGAAGTATAATCATACGCACCAAACGATAACAAGGATAAAGCAATTCATTTTTTTTCAACATAAATGGAGAATAAACAGATCGTAGCCTGGGGTACTGATCAAAATCTGCTGATGGCCCCTAGCGCAGGGTTTAAGGGATTGGCCGACTGAAACCCAACCTTACGTTTATTAATAATGGATTTCAGTGCTGCTCATTTTTGAAAGTACATCCTCGAGTTTTTAACACAAAGTCTCCTGCAGTTTCTCGTCCGTTTGGCGTGTTAGACTTTATCTGAGTCAGAGCGGAATGTGATGAGACAACAGAATGAATAAGTGCAGCGAGCGAGTGAGCGAGTGCCTGACAGAGCGTACGTCCTCGGCGACCGCTCCGGCTCCGCGTAATTGCGTAATCCTGGCCCACCGATAAGTCGAAAGTGACTGCAGCGATCATCTTGCGCTAATGCAGGGAGAAATAAACACACATGGAAGTAAACTCCGAGGTGCCACATGTTTAAAACGATGTAGACGGCATAGGCGCTGAAAGACGCCGCAGCTTTAGAGGGAAAGTGATCTGTCTGATGCTGCAGGTCTCTGTTTCCAATCTGACTGATTTGGAAACTATCAGCATTTCAGCTTATAAATTTCCCTAGTGAGGAAAGCAATGCATACAGAATGAAGCCTGTCGTATTTATCCGTCTTCTTTTTTTCCTCCTCCTCCTCTGCTTTCTCTCTCTCTCACACACACACGCACACACACATACACACACACAATGAATATATACACATTCCATTAGGCCCGAGTCAAGTGACAATATATTCGTTTTCCAATTTTTTCTCACATCACTCCCAGGATACTGCCATGTGTATACATGCATGAGATTACACACCGGCAACAGGTATAAATATTGCCGTAAAAGACAAGCGTGTGAGAGAAAACGCAGTCCTTCGAGCATGTATATTTTAAACATGACAAACGTCAGTCTGTAATGATAGACGTGAACCAGGAAGAGAGAGAGTGAGAGAGAGATGAGCGTAAGATGAGCGTAGCGAGGGTGAACACCTCCTCCGTTTTTTACCAAGAATTTTCTAAAAGCAAAGCTGATGTTTTCGACGATTTTCCCGCAAGGTTAAAAAAAAAGAACAAACACCCGATGCCACTGGTCCGTATTCGTCGGATTCTGACGTGACGGGAAAATGTCACGCATGTAAATGTCTCCTGCGCCGCTTCCACAAGGTGTGACAAAAGGGATGGTGGAAAAAGCCAATTCATTAGGTCTTCGATTCATTATATATCAGGGTAATTTCAGCAGCAGCTACAATTCATTATGTGCTGCGAGTCAATTTCCACTTCTGTTTAGCGGCAGGTTTATAACAATTTCTTCGACTCAACCTAAGGATGAATAGAAAGAAAGAAAAAAAGAAAAACGCTAATTAAAACAAACGTGCGTCATAACAGGTGCCGAATCGTCGCAGTAAATCAGTGTGTGTCGGGTATGAGATTGTTTAAGTGGATATATTTGCATTCCGTGTCGTCGTCTATGGAGTGCCGTGCTGACAGCAAGGTGTCAGGTAGAATCCCTTTTTAAGATTCATTTCCTCATCGCAGTGTGACAACCTTTTAACAACATGATGGCATAATGAGGTTTTTGTGGAGCGTTGTCTGCTCCGCGGATTGTAACGGGAAGCGACTGAATGTTGATCTGTGCTTGTAAGATCGGTGGCTTATCGGTTAGCATTGTCACAGGGTGGGGGTTTGAATCTCATGTCCCAAGTCTGTGTGTGTGTGTGTGTCCTCATGCTTGATGGATTTCTTTCTGAATAGGCTTTTCCAAATTGTACGATAGTTTGAATCACAGATTTCCTGAAACAGGCTCCAGGCCCACTGACCCTACAACAGGATAAACAGTTTGGAAAATGGATTATTAGTGGATGGATGTAAGATACATGCATTTCTGCAGCATTTCTGGAAAAAAACAAAAAAACAACAGAGTTTAAACATCAAGGTGCTCCTGAACGTCCTCCTCTGAAATCTAAGCACGCTTGTAAGCCGAGATCTCGCCGCTTAAGCGATTTGGCTATAATTGTTGGAGTGAGCTCCAGCTTTAAGTCTAATGTTCTTATGTAGGCTTTGAGCTCGTCACCGACTAAAGAGCTCTAGGTAGCATGAATCGCGCTATCCTTTAACGCTGCGAATCGCCTCCTCGCGCCGGCTAATTAACAGCGACTGCAAAATGACTAAACGAGTCATCGGCTTGCTTTTAGAATCCTCACACAGAGTTTTGTCAGTCCAAACTCGGATGTGCGAGAAAGCTTTTGCCGTTGCATTATTGAGATCCTTTGTGAGCAGCATAATGACCGTCTGAAGTGTGAAACACCTTTCTTTGTTTCCTCCCAAAGGCATCATTAGGCACAGCTAAGGAGGGACGATAAATAGCGAGAGTCATCCGAAGGCACAAAGTGAAGTTGTTAAACGATTCTCTGGAGCGTGCTAGTGCATGCAGAGAAGTGCGATGGCTCTAGTTCACTGAAGCTCAGGGCCTGTCTCATCTCTTGTACCATCTACGAGTTCCTCTTCTCTCTTTCTCTGTCTCTCTCTCTCTTTTTCACCCCTCCCGTCCTTCGCCATGTCGATTTCCTCTGTTTCTGTTGTCTGACAACAATTAATGGCCTTTGTGGGAGCTTCTCTGGCCCCCTCGGTTTGTATTGAGTGTCCGTTCACCTTGTCCCGGGCAGACTCCAACACGAAGGCTCTTGTTCTTCAGTGTGCTTGATTGTCACCGAGGAAGAGGTTGGCCATGCCTGGCACTAAATCGCCACCTGCTATGAGCAAATTAAATATTGAATCGTGCTATCGACTCGGAGATCTAATTCGAAGCGATTGCGGATGAGCAATAACGCCGCACCAAAAGAGACCGGGGGTTTTCATCTGCGGCCTAATGTTAGGGGAGAGAAGAGCAGCTAGGTGAGGAACTGCCAAGTGGGTTTGGGAGTGAAGGTTGGTCTACATTACGTTATATGGATCAGTGTTTGCTGTAGAGCCGGCGCCAGTTTGTTTATAGCCGCTTTGATGATCTGACCAAGTTATCCGCCATGGAGTGTCCACAGTTCGACTAGTTATACTTAAGGAAAGTGGCGTGTAGGTATCAGTATTGGTGTGTTGCTCTTTCACCTGCTGAACCCAATCGGATTGAACCACCGGTGAAGGACAGGTTTCAACATGAGCGACTGAGACAACAGTAATGATTTTCCAGGAGCACATGCATGAGGTTGGGGCAAATGGGGGGGGGTAGGGTGGGGTGTATTCCTCCTGCAGTCACACAGTGTGATACCAATAACCTGTCCGTGCTCCCGGCAAGCCCCTGCAATACCAACGAGAACCAGGCACACCGTCCTCTCAAAATCTGAAGCGTGCAGCGTCTCCGGCAGATCCGGGCACATGGCGTCCGCTCTGGCAGGAATGAAATGAACATTCAAATCCTCAGTGTCAATATTTGCCGACGGGCTCTGTTTAATGCCCCGATATTGAAAGCTGCCGTCACGCTCCAGAGGGCCGAGCGACTGCACGGCAACTCGCCACCAGACATTAATAACGGGAAGACTACAGACAAGACAAGGCAAGACTATTTCACCTTCTCCGTGCCAGCATCCCAAATGTGGTGCACCGAGAGCCACTGGAAGCATCCAAACTAAATTTGCAGGTGTTGTTAAAAAGAGTCCAGCACAAACATAGAAGAAAATCAGCTAGCTCAGGTGTGCTTCAGAGATTCAGAGTAAAAGTGAAGGCTATAATAATAATAATAATAATAATAATAAAAAAAAACAAGCATCTGCTATGGGAGCCATTAAACGTCTTTATTGATAGAACAGAGCGAGAGAGAAGCAGAAGAGAAAGAAAGGTCATAACGTAGGCCTGAAGAGGGGACTTGTGGTTAATTAAGACCGAGAATCCAATTGGAGTAGCATGTTGTATAGTCTTAGCTCACATCTCCCAGGTTCACTGAGTCAAGGTCCAGGTTTCCATCTGCCACATTTTTCCTCCAGCTTCTTTTCAGACTCGAACTCCCGACTAATTAAATGCCGAAAGCACAAAAGGAGCCGCACACTCTCGCGCGTGTGTGTGTATATATATATATATATATATATCAGTGTGTATGTATGTATGTATATATATGTATGTATGTATATATATATATATATATATATATATATATATATCCACTCAGGTGCTTTTACATATGCAGTGTTGAATGGAACCCTGGTGTGCTTTTCTCTCTGGTGTGATTTGTTTCACCAGGTAAGAAAACATGGCAAGCTTACTCGGGTCCGTGACGGATTAACCTTCATTAACAGATCGATTTTTAAGTCCGGTTCCGAGAAGATTTGATTCTGAATCGACGTACTGCAGGAAGTGAATCAAACATTCAGAATCAAACATTTTCTGTAGATGTGAGACAGAAATTCTATGAGTTGTGTAATTAAAAACAAATGCGATTGTAATTTATTGAGCTCTGTTTTGTTTTCGATTCCCGCCTCGAGTCCGTGTGCATGGAGTTTGCGTGTTTGCTTGGTGGGTTTCCTCTGGGTACTCTGGTTTCCTCCTACAAGTCCAAAGACATGCTGATTAGGCTAATTGGCGTTCCCAAAAGTGTATGTGTGCATGTGTATGCTTTGTGATGGATTGGCACCCCGTCCAGGTTGTACCCAGCCTCATGCCCTAAGTCTCCTGGGATTGGCTCCAGGCCCCCCTGCGACCCTGAATACAGGATAAAGCGGTAGGGAAGATGAGTGAGAAAATTAGATTGTTGTATTTCTGAACAGTGAATACAAATGAATGTTTTATATACTGTACATTTGTTGGTTTGTTTTAAAACAGTGAGGATTCATTTTGCTTTGACAGTCCAGTCGAAATCAAAGCAAAATGAAAAGTGCAGCAAGTCTCACCTGGATGGTGTTGTTTCAGAGTAGTTTGTCACGTGGCAAGAAGTTATTTCATTTTGATCCAGGATCGATTGTCAAGATGTTTATAAGTGAATATGACAGTGAAACACGTATTATTGTGTTAAGATATATTTTTAAGAAACTTTACTCATCTTTAAGTAGTTTTCCTGATGAGCGGTATTATTGTTATTATTATTATCAATAATCAGAGACAGTTTAACTTCAGTGGAAGCTTTTTCTTTAAATATCCACCTTCAGTCACATTCAGTCAGACACGTCGCTGTCACGTCATTTAATGGTTGCCCCCCCTTTCACCAGACCTGTCCTATTACAATGAAAGTAGGCACTATATATAAAAAAGGCCTTTATGACTACAATCTGGGAGATGCTTATGGCTGTAACCCAAACAGGACTACTCACAGAGAAACATCTATTTTCATCATTTCCACTCTAGTTACTGAGACGTGTTTAAAAAGAAAAAAGAAAACAAACACATTAACCCCTTCAGAGGATCTAGGTAGATTGATCACTTGCTGTAGTAATGATGAACCTGCCTGATGCTTAGACGTAACTCCAACTGCCTCTGCTGATCTGGTTGTTTATTCATGACAGATGAGATGGCTGGAGCTCAGGATTAAGAGCTAGTCTGGGATTTACCGGCTGTCCGCTGGGCTTTGTTAATAAATGAGGGCTCTAGGGGTGGCATAAGAAAGTTACAACCCATGCTCTTTTGTTTGTCTCTTTGTGATGCCCTGTTGCATAGTAGCTCCTCCTCCTCCTCGCCTCTCTTAAAGGAACAATGCGTCTCTCGGAGAAAGAGCGGCCGTCTGTGTGTAGCGTCGTAGCACCACCATCATCATCATCATCATGTCCTGCTGGGTGCTGGTACACCCGAGTACAAGGGCAGCACTCGCCTCTGTGTGGCTGCATCTTTGTAGCTGCATCTGTCCCTGCTCTATTGTTTAGAGGAGTCCATCTGCTGGCCTCTCTCCACCACAAAAAAAAGTGATGTCTCCCTCCCTCCCTCCCTCTCTCACGTCCCAAAGCCTGCTGCTTGCACAGGCAACCCCCTCAACTCCCCTCCCCCTCATATCAGAGTGTGCCAGCTGTCCCATTTCTCTCTCGTCCCCTCTCTCCCTCCCTCTCTCTCTCTCTCTCTCTCTCCTTCTGCACTACCTCTCCTGTCCCTCCAGTCCCTCTGCCCCCGCCCCCCCCATGCCTTCGAGGCCTTGCTCCCACAAGAGCCATAACACAGCGATATAGAGTGGATAGAGGCAGACGATCCGTGCAGTACAACACAGCAATAAAAGACTCTGGCAGAACTCTTTTAACTGCTACCGACAAAGTCACTCTCTCCTGACGTGTTCGTGTTTTTTTTCTTTTTCGAAACATCGCAGAAGTTACACGGTTCAGCAGCAGAATCACAATCAGAATCGGGTTTTATTCGCCAAGTATGTTGAGACACACAAGGAATTTGATTCCGGCTGTTTGTAGCTCTCAGAGTACAGACAAACATAAAACACTGTACAAAAAAAAAAAAAAAAATTGTACACAGTAATTACACAACATTTTGCTTGTGATTAAATAAGATTAAATAAGGCGGGAGGATCCTGAATATGTGCAGTATAGTGTACATAAAGGGATTGTAAAGTAGGGCAAGTAGCCCTGTGTGCATCGTATGTACTATACTAGGTCGTGCAAAAACAAAGTAGTATAGTAGTAGTGAAGTAATGTGGATGTAGGGAGTTTGATGGAGGGATGGTGGTGCTTTTACACAATATACAGTATGATACTGCATGTTCGGTTGTAGAAGTAATGATAATGATTAGCAGAGAAAAGTCTTACCTCACGCCCTATGTACATAGAAAAAAAAATATTGTTTTTGTTGCTTTATTTCTGCTAATCACCGCTACTATAAGAGCCCCATCTCGTTCCGTATCAGAGTGTGGAGATGTCAGTCGCGAGTATCGATCACCGGCGTCCCGAGGGCGCTGTAAAATTAGATGTATGTAATCAGCTACTCTGAGTCTATGAGATGAATTCAGACCATAATAAAAGCTTTCGCCATGAGTCCTCATTTCAATGGCGATGGCAAAGACAGAGTTAGAGTTTGAGCTACTGTAATTCTCAGCAGATGCCCTTCATCTTTGCAGAACAAACAAGTTAATAGTGGCATTTGCCTGAACCACGCCGGGGGATTATTACAGTGCTCCGGGCCTGCAGTCTTGTCCCTGAAGCCTCAGGCCTCACGGCATGGAGTAAAAAAACACCGCTGATCTGCGATCACACATAAACCAACAGATCAGGCATTTTGTTTTGAAAAAAGAGCACTAATGCGACACACGAGTACAGAGACAGAGAGAGACAGAGAGAGAGAGAGAGTGATGGAACTTTTGTGAAGCAGTAATGATAGACAATCAACAGTAATTAATACCACATATAATGAGCCGTGGCACAGAGCCTCTGGCATTTCTCTCTTTATTCCTACCTCCCCTTTAGGAGGCAACACTATGAATGATCAGTGTCTTTCTCTATATACAGCTCCGCTCATTCCCTTCACTTCAACTAGAGCGTTTGACTTTTCTGTGGTCGCTGATTGTTGCCATGGTGAGTCAATAGGCTCCAGCGGGCTGCAGTCTAGTCTCTCCAGGCCGGGCCGGGCCGAGGACGGAGGTGAGCAAATAAATGTCCTCATTATGTCAGAGGCTGCAGATTCCATATCGCTCCCTTCAGAGTCACTCCTACTACAGTGTGATAGTAAAACCCCCAGTGCAACACAACCATTCCTGTTTGGATTTTGTACACATTAGCAGTGCTGATAAACCAGTGTTGGGTGTAACGTGTTACAAAGTAATGCCTTATGAGTAATCTAAGGCATTAGGTCCGCCATTTAAATACTCAGTTATTTAGTTATTTTTAAAAAATGTGATCCGTTATTCAGACAATTTATGTAATCCGTGAGCCAGACAGCAGTCATTCCCAATCCATTAGTCTGTGTTTGTGTGAAAGTCGTCCTACAGGCCCCACCCCCGATAACTCGGCCCCCGCCCCTGTTATTCCTGCTATTACACCCCTATCTCACCTATGCGGTTTGACTATACAAGGACCGAGGCAGTTAACAGATTATGGGCCAAACTTCACTGAGTGATGATGATAGAATAATTATAAAGGTCTTGACTAAAACAACATGCATGAGGAATCACAAAGGAGTTTTCATTTCCTGCAATGGAAAAGTACTCAAACTAGTTACATTTATCAGAAAGTAACGCTGTAATGTAACTGATTTACTTTTTGAAGACAGTAATTTTGTAATGTAATTAGTTACTTTAAAAAGTAACGTGTCCTAACACTGCTGATAACAGAGGCAGAAATGTGTTTCTGCTGCAATGACGATACACCGCTGAGGTTTTTGTATAAGGAGAAAAAAAATTTTTTTCTTCTTCATCAATGGCCTGAATTTCTTAATATAATGTCTTATTAAATAACTCAATGTGACTTTGCAGATGTCTTAACTCAGGTCCTAGGTTAAATAGCATGAGACAAATTTTACAGAAATCCAGTCAGACTCCTTCTATATGTGCGTAAAGGCTACATTTAATGCATTGGGAAGGAAAAAAGGATAGAAGAGATGTTGAGAGGTGGATAAGAACGAACGAGCAGAAGCCGTGTGCTCGGGGAAATATGACTTGAGTGTGCCTCGCCTGCTAGAACCTTAAGTCGATTCTGGCAGTCACATGCAGTGCTCAAAGTACAGCAGCAGAACAATCCTGCTGTCAATCATTAACGTGACAAAGCTTCCAAATACCTCTCCTCCGATTTCCCTTTTGTTTCCGGGGCCCCCGATGAGCAGTCGGAGGATGGAGTGAAAAAGTGTAGAGTTGTGAGAAAGAGAGAGAGAGAGAGAAAAGGAGGAATGTAAAATGCATCACGTCGAGCTGCTGAATGTTTGATGGCACAACCGAGGGCCCTCCAGTCCTGGTTTGCATGCATTAGCGGATGTCTGTGGACCCCGGTTGCAATTTCCAACGCCACTGAGGGCACTGACCTCCGACGAGCTGCTCCGAGGCTAAGCTAAGCGCAGCCCTGATTATGTTTTCATAGACACGAGTACATCATTTCCAGGCTCCTCACATCCGATGCAGGCCCGCAAGGACTGGCTCAGTTCATTCGGACTCCTCCACCCTTCAGTGCAGATACAGTACAGATTCTGTGCAGGATTGCTGACGTCTTTATTGAGCTCATTCAGATTTCAACATATCCCAAGCTTTAAGTCACGGGCACCATGCACGGTTTTGGATTGCACGGACTTTCTGTTGTGCACACACACGAATCATCATTTTATTGTTTTTGGAGAGCGTTTTTAACTGAACATCTGCCACATTTTACTGCTGGTAGGCATAAGAACCAAACAGGAACCAAACAGAAACATCTGGGCAGAGCAGCGTGAACAGCGTATTTATTAATTAACTTTCTGTCAAGGCGTTGCCATCTGAACCCGACACAGGTTTTACATCGAACGCCCTTCCTGACACATCCTTCCCAGGCTCGTGTGGTATCGGGTGTGGTGTCCTGTGATTTATCACTTTTGTTGCCATTTTAAAAGGAACACTAGCAAAGTCTACCAGACACAACACCATTTGAGTTTAAACTTTAATAATATTACTGAAGTAGAAGTTAAAAAAGTATTCTGTGAAAAGACTACTCAAGTACTGAGTAACTGTTTCGACCGTAATGTCCGATTTATTTTTAATTTTTTTAGAAATGATAATTATATATGCTAACATTGCAGCATTCAGGGAAACAGCTAAACTTACCGTGACATGTTCCCTCAGGTTAGAAGTCGAGTTTTTATATGCTGTATATGCTGAAATGTCTCTTTGTTTTGGCAGACAGAGGAGACACCACAGTATGAAGCTGTTCTTTTGCACTGTGTGTAAGCAAAACATACTTTCTATATGATGTCAGGGATGTTCATCCTCTTCTGTTATAACAGCGGAGACAGATGCCTCTGCCATTATTTATGTTTTCATTTCCTGTCTACCACGGTTGAAGATTTATTTTTCCCCACTGTGCCACCAGTTTGTGTGTGGTCATGTGACTACATGTGGTTATTATTATTGCGGCTGATTGGTCAAACGGAGTCACGTGATTACTGTTGGTGAAACACAGGTCATGTGGTAGATCCACCGGCTGCTTAGAATAAATGGTAAGAAAGGTATGGAGTCGAATGAAGCGGAGTAAGAGTAGCGTTTCTTCTTCACAAATCTACTCGAGTAAAAGTAAAAAGTATGGTGCAGTAAAACTACCCATAGTTCTTTTCATAGTGTTTTAACAAGCACTAATACAAATCTGTGTCATTCTGAATAATATTCTATATTGTGTCTGTTTTAAACGCACAACGGTGTCGAGGATTAATTTAATAGTAGTTAATGTAATCTTATTGCTTAGAGCCCTCTCGGAGTGTGTCATGGGACTTGCAGCACCTGGTGCACTGTGTGGTACTTCCTGGTTTTGTGGACTCTCCTCTGCTTGAGGATGATGGGAGATGACAGAAAGCAGGCGGGGTCTCTTGTAATGAAGCTCAGACTAAGCGGGAGGAAAAGGCTTAACGGTGACTACACCGGTTAGTCCTACACCGAAGACGCATTAAGTGCAGCGGTTAAGCTAACGATAGTATTATAACAGTTCTGATCTCCACTGGTTTAAAAATAAGGGCGCAGTCGTGTTGCTTATTAGTCGTTTGCTAAAATCCACGAAGGCTTAATGGACTGTTGAAATTTTAATTTAGACCCATTGACATTTGTTATTTATATTTCAAATGCTCTAGTAATGGTTTGCATTTTCTACACACACCCACACACACACGCGCACACACTTGATGGACGCTCCCGTGCTCGACAGATACGAGATGTGGCGATTTGACTGCAATAAGCGGAGGGGAGTCTCTCACTCTGAGAAGCGGAGGGGAATTAAAGGCATGAGATTGAATCATTCTAGTCTGAGGAAACTAGTGTCTGTGATGAGAGAACTGTATCACAACACTGTACATGTCTCTCTCTCTCTCTCTCTCTCTCTCGCACACAGTGATCTGTAGGGTTATAAAGAGTTCAGAAAGACAATGCTAATTATTGCTAATGATGCTGGAATACGAGTAGAAGTCAGTTAGCGTTCTGTAATACGAATCTTGTGAATATTCCTCACGCTTCCCGTGGCATTGCAAAAAAAAAGTTCTTAAAAAAAAAAACACACACATACACACACAATAGCAAAATTAATTATCTGCTCAATGTTAAATAACGCCCAAAATAATGATTGTTTCCATTTCCAGCATGTTTTTTTCCCCATGATTCGCTTAGCTTTGGAACATAATGAACTTTTGCATGGAAATTAATGGGACAAGAAGCAAGTAATCTCATTGAATAACTCCCTGCAGATTTCCTGAAAATAACTAGAAACTGTTCATCCTTAAATGTGAAGATTACTCCATTACGCCTGTTAGAATATTCCTGCTTTACTCTGGGCTACGGTTGATGTTTTCGTATATACGGACGCCACTTCTGAGCAAGACACATTCTCTTACAGCCGAATGAACTCGGTGCCAGACAGCGAATAAGCATTTCTTTTTTCTTTTTTTTTTTACTTTTAAGGAATCATCTCTCAAAAAAAATGCTGAAAAAACTCACAATGAAACAAAAGCGCACACTAATTTCGGGGAAAGTTCTGCGAGTGCGGCGAACAACAAAACGCCTCTTTTTCATACGTGAATGTGGTGCATTCCAACGAGTTCATAGACAGAGGAACGGAAAATTAGACCTCCGGCATGTATAATTTGCATTTAAATGGATTTATTGTCTACAGATGGCGTGACGGGCAGCGGCCACACTATCAAATTGTTTTTCTGTAGAAAGAAATCAGCAGTCGGGATTTAATTTAGCTTTCGCCAAAGATGGTCACGTCAGAAGCCTTATAGCGGACAGCGCTGGCATTTGCTAGTCCTGAAGTGCCGTAATGAACGATCTGTGCGATGCGTATCTCGAGAACGCCAAAGAAACAATATTAATTAGATTCGCTCTTCTGTTGACTTATAATGCTCGAGAATATGCTCTTATTTTCAGGGCCAGTGCAGCTTTATATGCGTGTGGATTGATTCAGGACGGGTACCGATTGTTACCATAGCAGCAGCAGCAGCCGTGATGGTGATGATGATGATGATGATGATGATAATAATAAGAATAAGAATAAAAAAACACTCCAGCGTTAACACTTCTGAAGTGGCGAAGTAAACATTACTGCAACGCTTGCAGTTGTTTTTGAATATTCATGATCGACGGATAGTCTGATTAAAGATGTATTATTACTCGTGTAGAATAAGATGTCAGCTCAGCAAACAGCTTTTGCGATACAAGGTTGCTCGTCAGGTCTTCCACCTGCACCAGATGGGCACGCTCGTTGTTACGCACTCAGCTTCAGCTGCACCCTACTCGGGACAAGGTTTCCTGGAAATATGGCGTCTGTCAAATGCCAGCTCTAAATACATCAACCTGCTTTTGTTTTTGTTTTTGGCTCCATTCACAGAGAGAGAGAGAGAGAGAGAGGAAAAAAAGCACTCTCTTAATGTCAGACTCCTTTTTTCTTCTTCTTTTTGCTCTTTTGCTTATGGCTACATTATATCATGTGTTGATTGATTTCCACCATAAGATACCCTGGCATCAGACACCGTGGTGCATGGGAGGTTGGCCTAAAGCCCAGAGTCTGGCATAAGGACCTCGGTACCCGTTCAAAAGGCTGTGCCAAAAAACACACACACACCCACACACACACACACATACACCCCTGGATTATCTCCCTCCCTTATGGAAACACCTTTATTCAAGGCCTTGCTTTAGAAAAGTGCCTTCTGTACACTGAAGCAAGCAGCAAGTATGCGTTGCCTTTTTTTGATTGACATGTTGAGGCCATGCTGATATCCATGACAGTTGTTGATTTGTGTCATGATTTATACACACTGTAAGGCAGGGATGATGGGGACTTCGTCTGCACCAGCACCAAGATTTTCCTGCAAATTTAATTTCAGCCACAATACCAATATATATGAGTGTTTCGTGTCTTTCAGTGTTTTTCTGTCCAGTCCTGAAAAAACAGGCGTTTTACTCCACATTTACTCCATTACATTTATTTAAAGAGCTGAATAATTGAGCTTGTAGGAGTAGTACATTCAATTCAGTTTGGTGTACTGAGATGATGGATGCAGGGTTAGAGTTTAACTACCCACAAACAACACAGCTGATCCATAACACATTTCAGTTTTCAGAATAATATGGTTTTATTATTAATATTAAGCTTCTTCACCTTTTATTTCAATGGACAGTACGCTCAAGTTATTTTTTCCCTCAATTAAAAAAAAATAGTCTTTTCATCTTGCTGTTTTAGTTCTTTCACACACACCCTCCTGCTCAAGGCCCCCGTGAACTGCCTCACCGAGCTGTCGCTCATCTCACACGCCGCCAGCATCATCGCTAACTTTTTGAGCATCAACTAACGTTTCAGTCCAGATCTCCGAGTTCAATGGCTAACGCAGGCCTTCTGATTGGAGTCAGGGATTTTACACGAATGAATCATCAGAAGTCGAGCACTTTCGGAAGAACCGACCCGGCGCTCGGAAAAAATGAAGCGGCCACAGCATCATGAACCGTCGACGAAAGGGGATAGAGAGGACGGTCGATTTATGTTTAGAATCCTAGGAAATGGCGGCTGGGGAAAAAAAATAAAATAAGGATTTCTTAAGGCGGCATTGGTATCCGAACCGGTGTTATACTGAATTTAGCCTAAGCATGCAACTAATAAGAGGCATCCATCATCGCTCATCTCAGTTCCCAGGTATCCTGCAAGTACACACAGCAGTGACAGGGTTATGAGACAAACTGACAGTCAACCTTTCTTTCCCTTTCCACACACACACACACACACACACACACATTCTGCCTGTTCCTCACAGTGATCACCATAACAACACCTGCCTGCGGTGTGCATTTTGATTGGGTCCAACTGCCACATTCATGCTGGGAAGTCGTCCTTTTATGTAGTGGGTTTGTCAAGAAGTGTTATACTGGCGCGCGCGCACACACACACACACACACACACACACACACACACACACACACACACACACACACACACACAAACAAACACACACAC
>JAQMYJ010000004.1:12845775-12865273 GCA_030014305.1 Clarias laeviceps
CACACACACACACACACACACACACCCACACACACACACACACACACACACACAAACAAACAAACACTACAGGAAAGAAAATGGATTTTTCTTTCTTTTCTTTTTCCATGTTATTGTCGTCCATGTGGACATGTATCTTATATCTTAGTCTCGAAGGGACGCCGGACTGTATCGCACAATTATTTTCAAACATAAACGATCGATTCATCCGTTGGACCACGTCCGTGAAAATAACGGCACGAGTCAGAAATCTACCCTTTTGACATTTGTTTTCACAAAAGACAGCAATCTAGTTGTTATTTGCATCAACGTTAAAGCTGGCAGCGATGCGGGGCAATTATAGCCTCGGAGGCAGTGTTGTTATCGCCTGGTGTCGCACTTCACACTCTGTATACATTAACAGAGGCCGTCTTTCAGCTTTAGAATCCACACTGAAGGGCTCCTAATGACATAAAACGACCAATTAAGTCTTTCTTTCGTAAACACGCTTCTGATCCCAGATAAAGTGGAGTCGGTGCAGCTCGGCGGCGGTGAGATGCACGTCGTGCAAAAGGTAATCTGTCAAAAGATGGCCTCCTTCATGACGCTCCTGCTTGCCTCAGGTCACCTCACAATAAGACAAAAAAAAACAGCTCTGTTAAAAAAACATTGTGAAGGATGTACAAGAGGGGTGCTGAAATGCGTGACCTTTGAGACAGTCAGTGATGTGCTGGGATGGACAAATGGGGACGTTGGGTCAGATGCAGGCCGGTGCTGAGGTTGCCTGTGGATGTCATTGATTTCCCCCGAAACAATGGCGACCACCACACGCATTGTTAGGGTATTAATAAATAACACCAAGCAAAGAAGCTTCTCATTCACAACGCAACTCAACAAAACAGCAGGTCTTTGTGGGTTTATAGGGCAGACCGGGACATTAAGCGTTTTCAATAGACCCTGGTCAGGACTTTCTCCTCCTTCCATCTACATCCGGGTTAATATACTTCTTGCGGTTTAGCCGTTTTTAAACCCGTCCACAGATTGACGAGCGGGCCGTCAATTAGAAATCACAGACGCTAGCGTGTCATCGGCGCTCATCAAGGTGCCGCGAAAGGCGAAGAAGGAAACAGGAACAGAACAAATGATCATAAAGCGGGGAGTCGTAGGAGAATTGTATTATTCATTCAGCGAAAGGATTATAATCTACTTCAGCGCACAGACTTAGAAAAGTGGAGAGTGTGTGTAAATCGAGCTCACTGCTGGCTACTGTATTATAGAGAAGTACGAAAACGACTGCTCATGTCTGTCAAGGAGTTTACGGATTCTTTCTTGATTCAGTGATGGGCTGGATGTAGCGAGGTAGCGTGAATACTGTAAATAAAACATAAATCATATCTTTATACATAAATTGCAGTCTCTCAATGCTCTAAGGGTTCCTTTTTATTTATTTATTTACCTCATCTATTACTATGTGAAAAAACAAAGAATCTTCACCACACACAAGAGACAGGTGGTCGTCGATCTGCACGAATCAGATAACACTGTAGTGTTAGTAGTGTTAGTACGTGTCTGAACCAGGAGCAGGAGGCGGAACGAGCTGAGAGAGAAGAGAGGGAAAAGAGGAAAGCGACCTGGTGTGTTAATTCAAAATATATTTATTTTTTCTTCTTCTTGTAGGTCATGCTGATTAGTGCAGATTCTGGCACAAAGCATGAACTTAGTTCCCTTTGAAATCTGAAGCTCTGTCTGTCTCTATACAATAACCCCAGTACCATCACTACCACCATCACTTTCACGTGTCGCCTCCAGGATCTCATAACACACACAGCCCCCCCCTATAAACCCCCCCCCCCCCCAAACCCACTTCCCTTTTCTACAGCCTGATTTTCCCTGATCCCATAAATTCCCGAGTGCACCGGGCCGCCCTGACTGCCTGATCCCCCTCTATAAGACACAACAGAAGCTGCTTTCCTGATTAGGCATGCAGGGGGGAAAGCAGAGGCTTCTAAATGAATCTCAAGCATTCTGCTATTTTCTTTCACTGAATGGGGCTGTCAGTGTGTGTGCGCAAGTGTGTGTGTGTGTGTGTGTGTATACAAGACCCTCTGCACTCAGCCTAGGTAATTGTGAGTCCACCAAGCTGTGAAGGCATTGAGCATCGCCTCCCCGCTGCACAGACACTGCAGAAAGAAAAAAAAAAAATCCTAGAAAATGCAAGCAGAATCTAATCAATTTGGTTTTATTTGTTTATTTATTTTTTGGTTGGCTTCAATGCAAACAGAGTATTTTCCTTTCCCTTCCCTTCCCTTCCCTTCCCTTCCCAGCCCAGCCTCAGAGCCTGATGTAACATGGTGCAGAGTGCAGTGCATGTAGAAACATGATTTATCTTTAAAGGAGCGACACATTTAAAATAACACGGAGAGTCTATCTGGTTGCTTTCGCATGTAGCAAAGGAATATCATTACACATAATGTGACTTGCTCATCATTACTGAAGATCTGTTTTATTTCTAACTCAGCCAGTGAGTATTATTAGCAACAGAACGAGAGGCAGCACTTGAAGGGCATACAAAACATGTTCATTTACTTTAAGGGTTTTTCTTTTTTTTTCTTCAAGGCTGGCCAAGTGAAAGGGGCATAGACGAATGGCTAAATATGAAAGCCCTGTCTCTCTCTCTCTCTCTCTCTCTCTCTCTCTCTCTCTCTCCACCCCTCGTCCACACAGTTCATAGAAAACGATAAAAGGCAAAGAGAGAAAGACATGGGCAGTGGAATGGAGTATAAAATATTTAGTGTTCCTCGTCTTTCAGTGGTGGGAGTGTGAACTGTACTTATCTCTGCTTTGGATTGTTTTTTTTTGTTTGTTTCTTTAGAGTAGTGGGTGGAGTGAAAGACAGAGTGAGCAAGAGAGAGATACGGAGGAGAGAAGGACACGATTAGGACAGATCTGTAGCTTGTGAGATATGTGAGCTCTCTCAGGGAAAGCCATAGACTATACACATGTAGTTTGTGCCGGTTTTTGTTTTCAAGGACGAAGCAAAGGGCAGAACGTGCCGTTTCATTTCCGAAGAGAGAAAAGTAGCTGAATAAATGAGTAAACTAATAATAATAAAAAAAAGAGGGCAGAATTTAAATTTCAAATGTTTGAAGTTTCCATAATAATCTCAGCTGTTAAATGCATGAAGTATTTCATGCAGCGCATTAAACTTGCTATTAAATATTCACACCTCATATGTATTCACATTCCAAAAAAAAACTTATGGTATTGCTGAAATGTGCTGGATGGTTTTTCATCCACTCAGTTTATGAAATGTTAATATTTTAAATGCTATTTCGTTGACCCACAGAAATCCATTGTAGAGGCTACAGTGAATGTAAGCTGATGCACTAGATAAGAAGTAAAAGTCTTTCGGGGACTTTCTGCTCCTCTGAAGATTGGAGAAACAGTTTTTTTTTAATTATTAATATAATTTTTTTCATTAATCTCTAACCTTTGCCTTCTATATGTACCTTTGGTCGTGCTGCAGATATGGGACTCATGGGGGTGTGTTACTTTTTTCTTTTCTTTTCTATAACCTTTCTCACTCACCCGCCCCCCCCCCCCCCCCCTTTTTGTGTGTGACAGAAGCTAGCTGTAAGAAGTTGTCCTGTGGGGACGCCGGCCAAGCCGATCTCCCTCATCAAGCCTCCCAGCCAGAGCATCGCCATCTCCGTGGTGCCAGCTAAGGCACCTGTTTCCATGGTGACCGCGCACATTAACGGACAAAAAGCAGTGAACTCTGACGCGCTGCAGACGTCCCCCATCAACCTGCAAACGGCCAACCGAGCGCACAGACCGGGGGAGTTGTGCCACTCGCAGGTACCTCCCCATACACACACACACACACACACACACACACATAAATACCACAAAACACACTGGTGTAGGTTGCAGTTAACAACTATTTCTGTAATTTAATCATTTCACATTAAGTATCAGGCAATTAATTGATGTTTCATGGTTTAGATCTCATGCTTTTAAATTTAGCTTGAAGGTTGTTTTAAGCACGAGCTACTAACAGTAATAAGATGAAAACTTCATTCAAAAAGATGTCTTTCCTGCTTCTACAAAAGATTCTCAGTTTTTTTTTCTGTCAAAATCTGAAACCAGGAGTAAACAAAGCAGAAGCAATAAAATATATAAGTTACTTATAGTTTAAAGATCAAGATTAACAGATTGCACTTATGGCAGCTAAGTTAAAATGTTTAGAAAGCTTTTCTTGATGCTTGTAGCTGTGACGCGTTTACCTGTTTGAGATGAGCGCTGCCACACGAAAACACAGCCCCTGATTGGTCTAGAATAAAATCGCAGAAAGCCTTTTTAACATGAAAAAATGGACAAAAGTCATCACATTAACTTTTCGCAAGTTTACTTGTTCCGGATAAATGGGAGGGTTGAGGCAGGAATGACGTCCGGCGTAAAACCTGTGACAAGCGGATTGAATGGCGACCCCTTGGCGTGAGCAGCCGACAGACTGACAACAACTTGTTTTCAACTAACAGACACGGGTTAATGTTGAGCGCTGGCTCACTGACTCACCGAGATGAGACTTCATAATTAACAGGCCAAGTGCGTCTTCTTTCCAGTATAACTGATGTGTACCACTGCAGGTGGGATCAGCTTGCCAAATATTACATTTCACAACATTTTCAGGTTAAGAGTGAATTAATAAAGAATTATGAGTGAAAAATGCTCCAATGATTTTTTTCATGGGATTTTGGTCATAAATTATATATATACATATATACACTAATTTTCACTTCACTACACGTCAGCGCAATCCGAGTTAGTCGTTGGTCATGGATTTAAGTCCATCGATTATTTGTTGAAGCCCTACATGGGTGCTAGAACAGAGTAGAGAAGAGTTCAGAGTTGATCAGGGGAGGCTGCATGATGAAGTAGACTTTGAGTGATGTAACAGAGGTGAGAGAAAAATCTTTAAACTCTAACTAACACACTCACTCCCATCTGCAAGTCCAAATGTTTTCAACAAGCAACAGCTCATTTCAGGACACGCAACCTTCATCGAAGTGCGGAAAAGCAATGTGGAAGAGGACGGGCGAGAGTTTTTTATATATATATATATATATAAAACTATATAAATACTTAAATGCTCTGAAGCATTGAGAACATTTTTGCACACTCTTGATATCTGAGCCCTGAGTATCGGCCAATACCCGATGCTGATTCACAGCCACCATCCTCATAGTAATCTAGCCAAATCTCTGCAAGATTTTCCTGCCAAGTTATCAGCGATATCACAGGCATTATGGTGTTCTATATTTATGTGTACTTTATTGTGCTGACAAACATCAGAAGCATTAGTGACATAAAAACACGTCATTAGATTGAAACGTAAAATCCAGAGATTCAGGGTTTCAGGATGAAATCTACATTCACTATTAGCTTGTTGCATGTCTATTGTGTGATTTCATCCAAGATAAACTTTTAACAATGCTACAATAATGTGTTGCAAGACTTTTCAAAAGCTAAAAGTTGAAGATCCTGTATAATTGCACATCTGTATAAAAATCTATACATTAAGTTTGTGAAATGGTGAAAGGTGTAAAGTGTATGCAGAAACCTTGGGAGGATTCAAGACTCAGCAGGGGAAGCCTATTCCCTGTACACAAGCTCGTATCCATGACAAGATGTGCCCGCGACTTCGTTCACGTGGAATTTAATTGCTCACTTATAAGAGCATAAAAAAAAAACAGCATCTGTTGAATTTTGGAATGAACTAAGATTTTTACGCCTTACCATTAAGTGCACAGAATGAAGGTGTGAGAAATCGCGTTTATTAAGTAGATTTCAATTGCAAACTCATAAGCGCGTATTTAAAAAATGTACAGCGCCATCTGTTGAATTTTGAGATGAACTAATGATTTTCTCAAGGTCGATTTTTTTTTTTTATGATATAAGGGTGTTTATTATTTAAAATTTAAAGTAGAGTATTTTTTCTTTCCGTGGACCGATTGTGATGAAACAAAACCTATATGTTACTTCAAGCTCGGTCAAATACACCAGTGTAAACCCCATTAAAAATCCGTTCAGTAGTTTTAACGTAATGCGTGCACAAACAAACAGACAAAAATTCCCCAAATGATCTTGATGTGTTCTATGACTCATCTTACGTCCCTCCAAATTATTTTTCTGCAAATATCTTAAATGTACCGACATGCCAACTTTACAGATTAATCATATGTATAGATTATAACGATATGTACCAATATAACAATTATTTGTTTCTATGAAATCTAAGTGAGACAACAGAAAAAGCCTAAACTTCTGTTTACCCTACGCCCTCCACAGTCTAAACAAAACACCATTGATTATATTCATGGATTGTAACTTCATCAATTATATAGCTAGCTTTTACTTCCATAGCACTGCCCTTAGACCGTTGGAACTTGCAGGGACGGTCTGTCAATTGATTTTGGAAATACTAGGAGCTGTCTCATCTCTAGTCCTTTAAAGAGTAAGTGTTTTATGAGCACAATTTAAAACTGTACTCAACCACAGCACCTTAGAAGAATCGCACCTTGCTCTGTGTTAACAGTTTCTTATCTTTATTTTAAACCTAACACTCTGCAAAGCTATTTCAAGGCATGTATAGAAGCCTCGTGTTCCCATCACATGGGTATGTGTAAGTAAAAAAATAAATAAAAATCACAAGTTCATTCTGATTCCTCTTGACTCTTAAGGAAGACTCATGCAGCTGAAGATTATAATAATTGAAGACACTCACAAAGGGAGCAGACGCACATGGGCAGTCTGTGATGGGTTTAGAAATAAATGCAGATACGTGTGTACACTTTTCCCCCAATTATCCAGCAGAGATTCCTAACAGTCTCGCATTCAGTGCAGGGCTTGCTTGTGGCATCTCTCCTTTCCTTGGGGGTATTCATCTGAATAATCACCCCCTCAACTACCCTGTCCGTCCACTTCTCCCTGTCCAAGTCACTTGGCCTTTCCCTTCCCCCTCAGATCTGTCACACTGAGTGAAAGGGAAGAGGGAGCAGTGTCAGGTACTGTAGCAGGATGGGTTTTACAGCTCTTTGTGGATGCGCTGTTTAGTTAGCAGCCACTCTGTAGCTTATAACTTTTCCCACCGGCCAGGGTTTAGAGCTAGTTAGTAAACCTGGATCAAGCCAATGCAATTCCACCTCAAGCACACGTTTCCTTTTTTTTTTTTTAAGCATCAGAGCCAATTTATTTTGGTTGGGGGGAGTGGTGATGGGTGATGGTTGATGATTTGGGTCCAGGCCACCTGGCTTTTAATTTGGAGATCAATAATGAGTTGCAAGTGGATAGAGTGAGACACTGCATGAATGCCCACGTTAGGAGCTTTGTTTCTGTGCACGAGTGTTCGAGGGAATTCGTGTGGGACTCGCGAGCTGCTTTGTGGTGACAGCAGGCTGATTCAGGTCAACAATGAAACAAGAAGACGCACAGCAACATCTGCCAAAACAGCAGACTGTAAACAAACTCTCAACAGTTCTGTGAAAATGTTGTCAATAATATCCTAGTGCTTTATTCCGTCTTTCTCTTTTAACGTTTGGTGGATTGTGAGGAAGTTATATAATAAATTTTTTTTTTCATTTTAAATAAAGAAATGAGAAACACTTGGATTACAAATAAAGTTACAAATAATATAACCTGTAACCTGTATGATTCTACATATCGCTTACAGAAGACTAAATATGTTCCTTCTTCCTTCAAATGACGTATAGTTTGTTGCTATATATAGCATTAATTCTGCAGAACTAAATATTGCCTTTGATGTTGACACCAAATAAAGTAGAACAATACAGTACCAGCGGACTTCCTACATTACATTATTAGAGGACTGGAAATGTATTTTTATAGTTATATTTAAAATATTAAATAGACATCACAGACTTTATACTGTAAATGAATAAACATGCAGAGGAATCTAGAGACATTTTGGGATAGAGCAATAATAATAACAATAATAATAATAATAATAATAATAAAACATTATTTTGTATTTGTTAAATGTCAGCAGTTTAAAACAGCACAGAGTAATGTGACCTAGATGTTGCTTAGCAACCTGTGCTCAGTGCATAATACAGATCTGATGAAAAATAAGCTTTTATGATAAATAACACAGAGCGGTTTTTAACCCAATCAGACTGAATGCTCTCAACTAACTGTTATATATAAATAGAAGTGAAAAGGCAAGCAGAATAACTTTGGTTAAAATGATCTGTTTCCTTTTATGGAATGGTTGTTTTCGCACTGTGCGGAAGATCAAATATTGTGTGTACTGTAATACGTGACAAAACCTAGTCAGAAATAATTTTGTAGCTAATATTTATTAGTTAAAAGCTTGTGATCTAGAACTGGGGGGAAAAAATCAGGAACATAGTAATAATAAACAATGCAAGTTATGAACATAACCAGACACTAATCACGTTTCACATCTTCATCATGCTAATAAAAAAATATTTAAAAGTTTTGGCATAAAGATTGTAAGAGAAGATGCTATATTTTGTCTGTTTGTCTGTTGTGCTTTGGTGACGACCTCAGGTTTTTTTATGTAGATTTAGAAGATTTGTAATATGACGGATATCGTGTCCATCAAGAGGTTTAAAACAAATTTCTTAACTGGACACATGTTTAGTAATCTCTTCGAAATCAGGACGTTCTGCTTTAGACAGCTGCTTGCATGTGTTTCTCAGATTAAAGAAAGAATCAGAAATTGAATAAAAAATGCTAAAGATGTTTTTTTCCCCCCCAGGAGGATTAAAAAATAGCGGGCTACACATCTACAGACTTACTTCTGAAATGAATGATCAGCACAAACATCTATTAAATTGCAGAATCATGAAGTAGAAATCAACGAAACCCTCAGTGTCAGGTGTCAAGGGAAACTAAATCTGCAGTGAGATCCTGTGTGTTATGAACAGATTCTGAACAGCCTGACCAACTCTTAATACTAAAGGGAAGAGAGTACGTCCCTCGTAACTCTTAGTACAGCGGACAAGTAACGGTAGTCGATGGTAAAATTCTCTGCGTTAAGTGAAATAATTTAGCCTCTGAAGTAGAGCTTTTGAATGCTAATGCAAGCCTAGTGCTGGCCAGCTTTGTCAGAGACACACACACACACACACACACACACACACACATGAGCACGGCACATGGCATCTAAATTGGATGCCACCGGCACTGCCTTTCCTGCACTTTGCTGAATAGTTTTAATTACACTGACAGTAAAAGTAACACACTGCCGCTCAATTAGTCCCCTTTCACATCGGAGTACAGTCCATGCGTTTGTGCTTACATGTACGCATGCACGTTCAGCAGGCTGGCTTTCGTGTAATTTCTCTTGGGATGCGTGTAAACACAGCTGGGAGGCAGCGGTACCTGAGATTTCCTACAGGAGGTACCGAGCATGCAGCGACGGCTAAAGGCTCCTTTGGGTGCCACTTCAAACTGCTGGTCTTGCACTAACTCAAGGAGATGGGCTCCATGTTGGCGTGTGTGTGTGTGTGATTGCTCCACTAGTAGGCACTCGCTCCCATATGGTCTCTCATGTATAGAGTGCTAGTGTAATAGTCCTCTGACTACATGGGAAAAAAGATGACGTACTTTCTTTGTACTAGCTGCTGTGCTTACTGTAGTTTTGTGCATTGTGATCGAGCCATGAGCTATAACCTTTTTTTTTTTTTCTCACCCACTTTATTTTGTGCATTTAATTTTGATCATGGCCACCTCATACATCTCTCTGTTCAAGGTACACTGAATGAATCATTTACTCAGAAAAGCAGGCTGTACAGTGTGTCCTGACTCCAGTTAAGGCAACTTCCATCCTTCAATGTAATTACTATCGAAACGCACCTCCTGAAGCTACTGAGGAGGGTGTAAGCATGCAGGCTTCTCATCAGTGGAGAATCGTGTTTCAGTCGTTCACATCTCCCCCAAGTGGCCGTCAGCACTGTTGTACACACCAGAGCTAAACTTCCTCTGAGAGAAAGATGACTGTAGAACGTTTATTTGCCTTCCTAATGCTGAAAAAAAGTTAGTTCATGTAGAGAACCATGTAGGCGTGAGATGTGATTTAGCCGAGTGAGGTTCTGAGATGATGGATTTTTCTACTGTAGCTTACTGTGGATTATGGGTATTTTTTTCACAGCACATGCAAACTAAAGATCCAGCCTGAGCAGGATCCAGCAGAACGTGGGCCGTGAATACTATTTCAATTTTACGCTAATCGCCTAAGGGAGGTCGTATCCACTATGCTCAAAACTTTAGTACCTTCATTTGTCTTATTGTCAGAAGTGTTTTGTTTGATTTCGTTTGATATTTCAGTTTGTATTTTACACAACTTGATTATTTTTTTTAAATGTCAGTTTCTCACTTCATCGCTCTAAAATGATCCCAGTGAATCAGAACAATGGGTTTGTGGTGAGATAGCGATAGTGTCAAGAGAGGCTTTTTATCCTGAAAATCGAGAGACCGCCTGGTCACAAGTGAAACGTGTCTGTTAAAGCGCGCACTCCGAACCCTCTCTCACTCGCTCTCCGATTTCTTCTCCTTTCTGATTCCCTGCTGCGACCATATTTCTCCGAGCCCGTGATGAAAAACACGAGACAACATGGCAGAGATACAGGAGACAAACAGGTGTCCTTGACTCACGAGTTTTCCATTTCTCATTTTCGGTCAAAACAAACCAGTGTCCTCGGTTCAACCTCAATATTTCCACAGCTCATAAATCTCGGCACCACCGGCTGACCCAGTCGTGTAAAATTCAACGTGGATTCTAAAGATATGCTGCTGCTGCTGCTGCTTGACATCTGCCGTGTAGAAACAAAGCAAATGCTTTAACGCTGTATCTAACCATAAAAACATAATGACCATGCACATCTCTGACGGAACATTTGAAGAGCATCCTACACCAGAAAGGCTAAAGCTATGCAGTGTATTTTGGGCTAAGTAAGGAAACACCGAAGGCCAGACTAAAATGTCAGCGTCTGAAAGCCTAATGCATGCCTACTGAAAAGGTTTCTCGATTCAGCATGGAAGAGGGAGAAAATAAATAAATAAATAAATAAATAAGGCTAAACGTTTCTCTTGACAGCCAAGTAAGGAGGAGACAAGGGACAGGGAGAGCTGAAAGAAACACTTAAACTCTCCTTCTCATGCTGTCTTTTTCCTCATCTCTCTTCTTCAAAATAGCCAGCGAAACTGTGGTCCAGTGGATGAACCGTCAGGGCGTCAGAGCTGGACAGGTTTCACATAAAAATCACATACCAGCATGGAACCGATCCAGACATATATTTCATGCCCCGTCTGGTTATCACACACAAACATCTTCACTCAGATTGAAGACAGTTTAGAGAGGGGCATGGATGGCTGGGGGTGGGGAACACTTTCGCTCTCTCTCTCTCTATCTCTCATACACACACAAACACACACACACACAGCTCCCAGGACTCACTCAGCAGCCCCACTGCTTTTTCACTCATTACTATTCAGAGAAATAGATGGAATAAAAAGCAACTTCAAGGTTATGATATTCTCACTCAAGAGCCCTAAGAAAAGGATGCCTAGGTTTTTTTTTGGGGGGGGGGGGGAGCATGGGGGCCAACAATTACGGACATGAACCCCGCACCAAGGGAGAATTTTTATCCAGGACGTTACCATGGGAACAGGCCTTTAACCCGCCCCCCCCACCCCCCTTCCTCCCCCCAACTTTCTCTAGGCTTTCTCTTACACAATGGAGAGAAAGGATTTTTTTTTTTTTTTTTTTTTGAGTGAATGTTTTGTGTTTTAAAAAAGGAGGGGTCGCTCCAACTTTTCCTGATTCGTTCAACAGAAAGGTAAAAGCACCCTGTGTTTCAAACAGAACACGAGACACGCCGTTAAACCATTTTTATGCCAAAACATTCAGAGAGTAACTTCCGGTTTCATATCTAAACATAGTATGTTAGGGATGGAAGTAAAATATCAGTAAGAGTGGTAAGAGGGTGGTGTAGTAGTGTGCTGAGCCGTGAAAGCCGTATTTCTACCCCGCACATAAAAGGCTGACCTTGAAGGGCAGATTTACTGGTCAAACATAATTCTGTTTCTAATATCTCATTGTGATGGTCCTGTCAAAAAGCCAGTTGTATATCATTTCAACAGAACTGAAGATGTAGTTTCAGATTAGCTAGCTCAACAACTTCATAACCAAATGCTACCCCCGAATGTGCAGTTGTGTAGTATTGCATATAGTGTGTGTTTAGAAATTTCTTCCGTTCCTCCACTAGCGAAAGCGTGTTTGCGCCGCGTCTTCTCCCTCGGCTGAGCGTCTTAAGACCCACCGCAGTGTCATGTTTCACAGCTCGCACTGGCAGTTTGTTGTCTCCACTAATCTGCTAATCAGCTCCTGTCCACCAGCATTGTTTAAACTGGCAGCGCTGGAAATAACACAAACACCGAGCAGGCTTTACTGCTGAAATGTGACGCTGAACATGTTGTGCCATCATCTCCTTAAGAGCGGCCTCCGTGAGCAAATGCTAATGAAGAAACGTTCTATATTTTTTTTACTATACCGCGTTGTAATCTCAGTCTGTATAGATGTGACACGATGTGGCAGCATGTTTGGAACGTTTGCTTCAAATATGACGGTAAGGATCCCTATGCTGTCCTCGGTGAAGGAAAATGGACCGAAGTGTTCTGAGCGTCAGTCCTAAAATTATACGAGGCGTCAGCTGTGAAATGTCAAGAAAAAGCAAGGCAAGTTGCATTATTCCCAACACCGTGGTGTATTCATTTAAAAATGTGATTATTAGTCTAAGAGTTGGGGCTGTTTGTGCAACCCCACCCCCCTTCTATCTCTCTCTCGCTCAGTGTTGCAATCTCATTTCCCTCACTGGAGATCATTAGTCACCAAGCAAAGGAAATCTCCAGTGAGAGAATGCCGTGTCAGCACTAATGAAATCTTTCACACACACTGTGAAACATATAAGATTTCGATGTTAGAAATGTGTGAAACATTCCTTGAGAAATCAATACAGATAATCATCTGCGAAACATTTCTTCCATGTCATGACAGTCCAGTGAGCGATCCACAAAAGTGTCATTTACTCAGAGATCTCACAGAAAGCCCACCACCGAGTGTTGATTGGATTTATACTTTCCTCCTGTGTTAGGCCATCCAACTGTCATGCTTTTATGCCTGTTTGGTGATTTTTCCGTTGGGAAAGTGTGGAGGATCGTGGCCACGAAACGTACAAACTTTGTGTTTCATGGATGAAATGTTTGAGGCAGACACAAACATAGGCTATTTTTTTTTTTCTTGTTTTTTTTTTCAGTCCATTACTTCTGTGTTGCCTAGGCTGAAACACAAACTTTAAATTGACAAGCAGCATGCTCGACAGGCAGGTGGAAATTATTTTATTTTCCTGACTCGATGGATGCTGGTTCATGTCATCTTTTTCTTTTTTTCCCCTTTTAATTCACCGAGCCTGAATTGCAGCATAGACCAGAGTTATATCTCTGAGCAGTTTATTTTATTGACAGGTTAGACCAACTTCACCAAGTGTTACATAAAGTTTTTAATTCCTCGTTATCTTACGTACAGAATGGGTTATAGATAACCAGTGTACTTTTTTTTAGCTCCAATGGATGGTAAAGCTAGGCATAACTATTACTTACTCACTCATCGTCTATACCGTTAATCCTGTATACAGGGTCAGGGGGGGGAGGGGAGAGTCTGTCGCAGGAGACTTAGGGCACAAGGCGGGGTACACCCTGGACAGGGTGCCAGTCTATTGCAGGGCATACACACATACTCGCACACACTACAGGCAATTTGGGAATGCCAGTTAGCCTAATCGGCATGTCTTTGGACTGTGGGAGAAAGCCGGAGTACCCGGAGGAAACCCGCCAAACACGGGGAGAACATGCAAACCCCGGAGGTGTGAAAAGCTATAGCGCTTTTAACAATTGTCATTGTCGCAAAGCAGAAAATTATGGAAATTTGTATGAAATGTAAAAAATGCATATGAATCAAAACGATCAGATTGTCCCTGATGATCAATAGGTAGATGGCGATAGGAGGAAACCTTGAGAGGAACCAGACTCAACAGGGAACCCATCCTCATTTGGGTGAAACAGAAATCAGGGATTGATCTACAATCATACTGTGTGTTAGGCGTCTCGAAGTTTAATGTAACAGATGATGTCTTTAAGTTAATATGGAGTCCAGTTTGTTATTGGAGGCTCAGGTACAAAACTGTAGGAAATTCCACCGTAGGAAAGGACCGTCTTCATGGTAAAGTGGACCCGTCCCCAGTCACCACACACATCCCAAGCAGACTACAAGGAGCATCCAAGTGGCGACATCTCCTCTAAGCCACACTGCCGCCTGGCATGACTATTATGTTTCTCTTATTATACTCGGTTACATACTTCAATCTGTAATAAGAATCCATAATCAGCAGAAGATAAAAACATTCAGCTTTTCTCTGAACAGAAAAGTCCTTGAGAGTTGCGCCAGTGTGTACAGGCTTTTGAATACAGCAGAATGATGAGCTAGACTCCGTGTCCTGTGCCACATTCATCGCAGTCGAGTTTCTCTGGGGAGAGCACTTCCTGAAGCAAGGAACACAAGTGGGGGTGAGCATCCTTTATGGCAGAGAGTTTAAAGAATGCATGAATGTTTCCTGCTCTTATTCGTTTACTTATTAGCATTGACCCGGTCCCTCGACCTCTCTGGAGGAGCCTGATGAGCAAGACGAACACAAATTAAGGGAATGTGATTCTGAGGCTGTACTTGGCGGGGGGTGGGGGGAGGGGGTTAATTAATTTTGAGAGACAGCCAGGAGGAAATAGAAAAATATGTTTACATTGGTCAGTGACATTTTGTCAACCTTCAACACAAGTACCCTCTGCATTATCCTACAGAACTACAGAACATTTGATCACAGCACATCTCTCTCCTCTGTTACAGATGCTGGGAACACTCACGGCAGTGCCCATCAAGGTGCCTCAGGTCAGCTCTCTGCATCGGCTGGCAGGGCAGTCGCCCACTGTGCTACCTCAGGTAACATCCTACTCCAGAAATCACAAAGTAAGCCTCAGAAACATGCAAATTCTTGTTTTCTGAACAAAGGAAAAAACAAATCGTCTTGTCAGTTCTTTTTTTCTTGATGTTGTTGCTTTGATCTAACAAACTGATCAGTCTGCTTTCCTGGTAGGGTTCGGTTGCAAAGTTGACAAGTACAAGGCAGTATGTGAAAATTACATTTGTAATAAAACTCACATAGCCTTATCAGAAACTTTTTACTTATTTTTACAGAAACATTTTATTTATTTACCCACATTATGTAGTGTATGGTTTATAAAAAAGGTACAGTGTTTTATGTTGGTCTGTACTTTGAGAGCTACAAACAGCTGGAACGTGTTAACATACTTGGCGAATAAAACTTGACTCTGATTGTGTTTAATGTTTTTGATATTCAACTATATTTTATATTTACTTTACAATATAAAACTATTTGAGATTTATTCACAGAAATAATTACTGAAATTCCTAGTTGAAAGAACTATTATTTAGCTAGAAAGTATTTAGCTAGAAAGTTTAGAAACCATGAGTAGATGTGCATTGATTTTTTATTTTTTTTGGCCATAGAATGAATAAATATTAGGGAAATTCTGTAACATTTCGGTGATAGTAACATTTATTTTTACAATCCGGATTGAAATGCACTACCGCTCAGTCTATAGTATACCTTATATATCTTATATAATATATCTTTTTTAATGATTTATTTTCTATATTCTACAACAGTACTGGGGATTTCAAAAATATGAAATAACGCACATGGAATCAGGTAATTATGTAACAACAACAACAGTCAGTTGTTATTTTAAGACACGAAGGTCGACCTTTCTGGAATAGTTCTTGCAAGAACAGAATTGTCAAGTACATTTGCAAAACCCATCAAGCTCCATGATGAACCTGGCTCTCATATAGACCTTCCCAGGAACGCAAAACCAATAGTTACCTCTGCTGCAGACAAGAAGTTAATTTAGAGTCACCAGCTTCAGAAATCACCAATTAACAAACAGCACCTCAGACTAGAGCCGTTATGAAGGATTTACAGATCATAAGTAGCAGATCAAATATAAAAATAAAAAAAAAGAAAGAAAGTTTTAGATAATTAAAGTCCCTCAGAAGCTTTTTTGTAATGATGATTTGTTCCTGAAGTCGGCCAACAACTTGTCAGCTGTTGATGATCGGAGAAAGAAGGCGAGGAAAAAAATGCCAGATGCAGAGCTTTTGCAGCTTTTTTGCAGCTATTACTGGCACTTCTGTGCTGAGAAATGTGTGGGTGCGGGAGTGAAGCCAGCAGTGGTCTGTGTATGCACTGTGAAATATGAGCTCAGATCTGACCACGTCCTTATTACAGTCCCATGGTTTCGTATTCAGTCTACGGCCACGTGCTGAAATATTATTCGAAATGAGATGATATATTTCAGCAGAAGATTTGTCCCCGCCATGTGAGCACCGGCAGAATGAATTGCTGTATTGCTGTATCTAAAACAGATAAACAGTCACACCAGGTCAGCAGCGTGGTGTAACACACATGCTCACGCTTCAAAATGCAGATTAGTGTCCATTAAAGTATAGGACAAAATGTTGGAGATTATCCGATGAATCGCGGTGCTAATAAATCTTTAAGACTTAAGCCTTCCATCCGTGCTTAACTTTCCGTTCAGACTTTGGACACAATTAATCCCTGCTCAAGTTGAGCTTATTTGTTTCCACCGGTCTTCTTAGTAGATCAATGGAGATAATGATGTTTGATAAGGACGCAAATGAAGCTTGTTTATGCATGTAGCAGGAATTCCACAAGGGGGCAGCACTGATCCAAAATAAGGCCATATACACACAATGATAAAAAATTTCACTGAACAGTAGAAGTGGAAGTGAACTGTTTAAACTGCACATTTCTGACTTGACTGAACTATGATTCAGAAGTGAACAAATGTTCCAATCTATACATATGTCTTCAAATTTCTGTTTCTGCTTCATCTTTGCTTTTGTATTTGTTTTTGTCACTAATCTGTGTTAATGCATCATGTGCTAATGTATTATCCCAACCTCAAAGGTTGTTGTCCAAATAAAGGATGAAAGTGGACAGTGAATAACTCTTAAATCCCTGCCGTACACAGGTTAGGCCAAAGACCCTGATCCCAGACAGCCTTCCCCATAGCCCGTGCCAGGAGCAGCAGTCCAGCCAGCCACTGAGCCTTGCACGTGGTACTGCTGTGGTCAGTCCCAAAAGCCAGGGACTCACTACCTTCAGCCCAGAGAGGATGTCCAGCGGCCAGGGGGAGATCACATCCCCTCCCCTACCCATATCCAGTGTCTCCACAGCCACAGCCAGCCCCGGCGTCGCGTACGCCATCATCTCCGCCACCGCACCCGCAGCCAACGGAGCGGCAGCCATGAGCGAGGCAGTGAAAGTGCAACCGCTGATCTTCAGCCCAGACAGCAAGGTCAGACAGTGGCCTGATCAGCTATCAGCACGGCTTACACTTCCTGTGAACGCTATCAGATATTTAATCCAAAAAATGGATGGAATGGGTCGTCTTTTTAAATGGCCAATAAACAGACTGAAAAAAAGTTGAATCAAACCTTCTGAGAAAATCATATAATTTATATTTACTTATTTTTCTTTAACATATGATTTTTTTTTGTTTGTTATATGTTGTATAAATGTATATTTCAATAACCTACCAGGTGCTTTATATCCTGCAATCCGTCAGTTAGAGTTGGTATCTGACAAGATTAAGACTGATATTATTATTATGATCCTATTTCTGAGCCCTGATCGATACAGTTTAGAAATGCAGCTTTGTACAAACACTATTAAAAGGTAAAATGTCGGCGTGTGGATTGAAACGATTTCTAACACTTTTGATCTTTACAATGTAATACACTTTTGGGAAACCGTTCCCTCATTGTGCAACTTAGCCTTGTGCGTGACAAGTAATTTTTTAGAATCCTGAAGCGTCTCGGAGTAGGGTCTCTTCCCTGCGTACCGGTTTTGCAGCAGTAATTAATCTCGGGCTGGGATGAAAAATGGTCTGTGGCTGACACAGGCAAGATTTGTGAGGCTCATTATGCTGTTGTTAAGAGAGAGTGGTGGTCCTCATAACCAGTGGTCACATTCAACTCACAGGATGCATTTTTCTTTTCTCTGTAATCATTCACTGATCCTGTAGTAAATATTAGCATGACTTTATAACTGATTTCCCACAGCTTTAAATCATACCGTGAACGAAAGTTTATATCGATTAAAAGACATAAAAACTATTTTAACTCTACTGTAGTATGATGACGGAATGATTCTTTACATAAAATTTCTCATTGATGTTATTTTATTGTCAAACATTCTTGATTGATGCTAAAACTATTTGAATTTGTGTGTTTTTTCCCCCCAGGTGATTATCATTCAGCCACAGATCCCTAGCAGCTCTCAGCGTTCTTTAGGCCCCCAGGCTGAGATCCCCTCTCAGGAGCCCAGTCCTGCCCCCTCCCCTCCACGCAAGCCCAATAAAAAGGAGGAAGACCCTGAGGTATGCTCACTCCATATAGTCCACTACGTCGATAACAAGGACTGACAGACAAATAGAAATATTTGGTGTCAAGAAATAACCGTAGATACCTCCAGGAAATTTGTGTCTGAAATCATATTTACACAATCTGATTCTCAGTGTGTCCTGGGAAGCCTTGCAGGAGTGCGCTTCTTTATATTGTAACACACCTCAGCGGAACATCTGTATGTTTTTGGATACAAATCCAAAATATATGAAAGGAATCCAGTCTTACACACTGTGTTAGCGATGAGTCTTTGTAGCCATGATTTTCAGGTTCCTCACTGTCCCTGTCTCTCCACCTTACAGAAAATTGCCTTCATGGTGGCTCTTGGCCTCGTAACTACAGACCACCTGGAAGGTGAGTTTCTGCTCGCAGGATCACGTTTCCTGACTGTAACTGATTCCTGTTAGAAGCTTCCACTGTAACTAATATATTTCTTTGTTATGGCAGAAATCCAGACCAAACGACAGGAGAGGAAGAGAAGAAGTACGGCTAACCCTGCATACAGCTTGTTTGATCCAGAGGTAGCTCATCTCAACTGCACCACATAATACATGTTTTAAAAACACCAAAAAAATATTAAGAGGCCAAAAAAAAAGTTCTAAAAGAGTTATATTTCAATTGATAACATTGCAAAATAACATCTTAGCAAGTGTAAATGTGAGGATCCAAGTCAAATTTATTAAAATTTTCTCAATATAAGATTATTAAACCTATTTCGGTGGCTTAGTGGTTAGCACTGTTGCCTTGCACATCCAGGGTCCGGGTTCGAGTCCCAAACTAGGTTAATTGGCGTTCCCAAATTGCCCATAGTGTGTGAATGAGCGTGTGAGTGTATGTGTCAGTGCCCTGTGATGG
>JAQMYJ010000004.1:12866855-12878352 GCA_030014305.1 Clarias laeviceps
AGCTCACAAAATTACATTTGAAGAGGCATGCTCATGCCCTGTGTTACACCTCCCCCCAAATACACACACACACACACTCACACAGAGAAAAACATGTTCCTAAGCTAGACAAATAGGATTCGAGTTCATGCTCATGTAATGCAGAGTGAATATCAAAGACTCTAAACATGTTCGTGCAGGTCTGCAGTGCCATTTTGGACTTCTATCAAATGAAATGTTCAAATGCTTTTAATGGTGCACCTAGTGTAGTACAGATCACAACTGATGTACACACACACACACACCACTGTCCCCTTTTGCTATGCACTGTTCACTTACGTGTTTTACACCCAAGTCATGATTACCTAATTATCAAAGCCTTCATTAAACACCAAGCTGTTCCTGAATCTTAAAGAGCATGAAGGTGTTTATATCGCCCCAGACAGCACAAATAAATTACATTATAATTATTAGGGATGGGACTCGCCAGGATAACTCGATACCATATCATCACTGCACCCATGTGCCGATTCCATTTGTATTATGATCCTGTAAATATCATGATTTTATAAATATCTCGATTCGATATAAATTTTTTTTGTTACAATTTTAAACAAACAACAAATAAATCGCTCCTACCACATGATGCTGTGCTGCCTGCCAACGTGTGAATAGTTTAGAGTGCGCCACCTGTAGGATTATAGAGGAATGGCAACATTTTACCAAATTTACAAATGTATACACACGTCAGGAAAACAAAAACTTGTTTCAATATTTTAATACTAAATTTATTTTGTTTTGGCTGACTCTGTATAAGTAAAAAAAAAAAAAAAAGTATTTTGGAGTCATTGGAAGGATGACATTAATTATGGTCTAGAGCTCACGCAAGCGGAAGGAGCGGATAGCACTGTCCTCCGAGTGTGTTACGCCGCCCCCAATGGTGCATAAGCGAGCAGTTCGAAATGATGCGGTCCCCAACTCTAAAAATGGAAGAAAAAAAAAAGATGTTACCAGGGGTGTTCAAGTCAAACTGGGACTTGGTAATGTAAATGTAATGGTATGTAAATGGTATGTAAATGAAGGCATAAAACGTGAGGAGCTTCCCCCGTCATTGCAGTCATTCCCGTGAACGTTCAGCAAGTGGAAAGCCTGAAAATTGACTGAGAACTTATCCCCACTTGCGAAATAGAAACGTATGTGGGAGCTGTACACACAACCATTCGTAAACACCACTTGCACATTACAGGAACTCGGCTAGCAGTTATCGCTGCATCAGCCGCCAATGACCACACTCCAAAATATTCCCACATACTTGAGCCATTAAAGGAGTTCCTGGGAGGCCAGGGTTTCAGACATGAAAGGCAGTATAATCACGTACTGAGTAAACTTTTTTACCGTCTTGGTATTCAAGCAGTAGAGAAACGTTGGAATAAATGCATTACTGTATCAGGAGATTATATAGAGACATAAAAGTACTTTTTACTTTGATCAAAAGTCCCGGTTTGACTTAAACACCCCTAGTACTATAGGTCTAACTTTAAAACTGTACCTCATTGCATGTAACTGAAGGTTCTCCACTGAAAGCTCTTTTGAGCAGGAGAACAGGCTTCTGTTTTCTCTGTTGTTAAAAGCCATTAGAGACAGTGCTATTAAAAGAAGCGCCTCGAGCTATATTTCTATGTGCTCAGCTTTGTTGCATGGCTATAACTGTAATCTAACCCATGAATAACCCTGTCTCTTCACTCTGCAAGCTACTAACGTATTCTCTGCTTCCCATTCGCATGCCAGACTCTGAGGATCTGTGTTGGAAGGTATGTAGCTACTCTTCACATTCTCTGTATGTGGAGGATAAAGGCTTTTTTTTGTCATGACCTGTAGCCAGTTGTTCATTGTTCATGAAGAGGTTTTAAATAAGTAATGCTGTACTGTAGGCGTTCGGGGTAGATCATACAGTCAGACACAAAATAAACATTTAAATTTTAAATCACCTACAGATGTTAAGTATTTAAAGGCATTCAAATGATAATAACCATGGAAGTTTAGATTGACAGATAGAAATAGCAATAACATTACGTTAATTGTTTCTGCCACTTTATTAGGAACAGCAGCTCATTCATGCAATTATTCAAGTAGCAACAGCGCAGTGCGTAAAACCACATACTGTAGATACAGATTGGTGGTGGTGTTACTGATTTGAGTGGTTCTCACCCCTTCTCCTAGATAGAGAGATAGAGTACTTTATTAATCCTTTGTATCAAGAAAAATTGTAAATTGTATCAAGATGAATGCAATGATTTTTTTTATTCATAGTTTATAAAATTATCAAAACAAATCACCAATAATCATATAAAACCCTTCATCTTCAACTTCCTCACACAGATTGTCTTTTCAGTACTGATGTACACACATATTACTGCGTTTAGCAACATAGGATCTTAAAAATTTGCATTTAAACAAAAAATTTGACTAGGTGGTATTGTGGCATAGGCCTCGTACCTGCAGGGTCAAGGGTTTGATTACTACCTGGTGTGTGTGTGTGTTTAGTGATGGGTCGTTCATGACCGATTTGTTCTTTTTGAACGAATCTTAAACGTGACTCAGAAGAACGAGTAGTCTCAGAGAGTGATTCGTTCATTTACTACTGGGCACGCATGTGCAAATCATCGCAAAACCTCCGTAGGTTATGTACAGGAAACAGAAATGAGTAGTTACCTTTGAGTCTTTTGGTCCGAATCGTTCGTTCTTTTGTCACGTGTCACTTGACTCCCATAGACCTCAGGCAGTGCAGTAGATTCAAAAGAACGAACGACTCATACTAGATGATATAAGAGGTGAGCTACCCATTCTGTTGATCATATGTCCTTAGCTGCATTGTAATATTTTCATTAATGGAACTATAGCCAAGAGTTGTGTATGTAGACGTGTTGGGGGTCTGTCTATTGAAAATGTAACATTTTATTTTATTTCTGATCAAAAGAATGAAATGAACTAAATGACTCAAAAAATGATTCGTTCATTTTGATGAACGAGATTTAAAGAACCGAGTCACTAAAATGATTCAAACTTCCCATCACTAGTGGACATGGCAAGTTCGCCCTACGCTTGGTGGGTTTCCTCCAGCTGCCCCGGTTTTCTCCCACAGTCCAATAGGCAAATTTGTGTTTCCAAATTCCCTGTGGTATTGACTGACACCCCAGTCCATTGAAATAAAAAAGTCCACGCTGCACCTTGCTTCGTACCCCGATCCTGGGATAGGCTCCAGGTCCCTCACAACCTTGTACATCAATGGTACAGAGAATGAGAGCGCGAGTGAGTACGCGAGAATTTAAATATTATTGAAACGGTGAAATTTATTTATGTACAGTTCTCAACAGTATACTATAGGCTGTTTCAAAAATATCACAGCCAGCACCTTTCTATTTAACATGTAGTTTAATTTCCTTCTTGCAAATCTAAGTAAAGTTTTTTTTTTTTTTTTTTTTTTTTAATGAGGAAGCCTGTCTATCTGACAGATCTGTTCGATTTGATGTGCTGCAACATTCCGTATCTAGAGACCAGATTAAAACAATCAATCAAAGTACAATGTCAGGATAATATGGTGCCTCACTTATCTTTAAAATCAGCCCTCAGTGCTGTTACTGTTCTGTCAGTAGACAGAAGTAATAGAGATGTACAGAGCAGGATGGTGACGACAGGGCTGTAATGTGTGACTTGATTTGTGCTTGATTGTTGCAGGAAGAGCTTGAGCATGACGACCACTGTGCTGTGTGCAAAGAGGAAGGGAACCTACAGCAGTGCCATAGCTGCACCCGCGCTTACCACCTAGACTGCTTACATCCTCCACTCAAATCCCCACCCAAGGGCATGTGGTTGTGCCCTAAGTGCCAGAAGAAGGTCAGAACATTTAACACATAATTATGAGTGTTTAAAACGAACGACTAGTGATGTTTAGAAGCAGTGTGTATGAATTTAAAGGGTTTTCTTTTCTCTCTCTCTCTTTTGAAGGTTCTGAACAAAGAAAACTTGTCTTGGCCACATAATTTTGTTCAGTCTTATGTTACACACAAAACAGGTACAGTCTCCATGCGCATCAGTACTCTAAATCCATGCCGTCTGGTTGCAGCTGAGGAGGTGTAATGCATATCTATATCTGTATATGTATAGTGAGAGAGGAGGAGAAGAGAAGACTGGTGAGGAGGAACAGTGAGCTGAAGAAAGAGTGTGCACACCTGAAAGAAGAGGACCAGAGACTCAACAAATCACTCTTGGTACAGTTCATGTTCCACCACTGAGGCACAGAAGCCATGCATCTTTTACTGGGACACACAGACACAAAGAAATAAATGTTTATGACTGTTATAATATTCATGGTAAGAGGAGGCTATCTTGTCTTGCAGAGACTCCATGACATTAAATGTAACTAGAAATACATACATAATTATTTTTTGGCAAATAATTAAAATGAAAAACACTTTCGGTCAACTTTGGACTGGTACTGACATCACAACATCCTGTTGGGTGAGTGAGTGATTTTATAGCTATAACATTAAACACCATCATGTACATCTTATGCCTGTGTAGATGACCTGTCAGACCAACACGTGGTGGCAGTGCTTTAATGATGCCATTCCAAAGTTCTTACGAGGGTTCTTTGGATCAGACTGAAAAAGCTTTCAAATGAGTATAAAGCAGGGTGCAAAAAGGCTTAATTGATTCCCTTATACAGGGTCTACAAAACGTCTTAATAAAGCTATAATAACCCACAGTATTGGTTCCCAACTGTTTTTATCTTGGATGAAAAAGCACAGCAACCCACCCCAACCAAGCCGAGTCCATCATTTTTAAAAATTATTTTCAAATAATTTGCAGACTTTTAATGTGTGTGATTATGATCTTATTTAATGTGCAAATCTAATTCCAACAATCTCACAGCCTCAGAGCAGACAAAAGCTTGCACCCCCCCCCCCCCGTAATCTTTGGCGCCCCCTAGAGGGGTGTGTGGACCACAGTTTGGGCACCATGGACCTACAGCATGCTATCATGATGCTGGTCGTAGCGAGCATAGATTTTAATATTGACAAGAAGTCAAAATTAGTTGATAGAGTTATAGAATGAGAAAAAAGGTATACTTTGTGCAAAGTCATATACATAAACTGTTAACAAACTAGTTCTAGTGATTACATTTTATTTAAGCAGTATAAGATGGTATAAATAGGATAGGATTCAATGGAATCTGTACAGTTGGTTTTACTAAGTAAGCTTAATGATCTGTGAAAATGCATAAACGTGTGTGGAAACAAATCTCCACACTTCAAACACGGGATGGTTGCGGATACGTCACCTTGGGCGGAGTTATCCTGAGATCGAATGTATTCAGAGAAAATGTTGTGCAGCCACATCTTAAATACGTTTTTAATATACTGTGAAGTTTATCATCAATGCTGATGATAAACCTGCGTGTGTTTCTCCACAGAAATGCAGAGACATGAAGGAGCGTCTGCTGAGTCAGCAGAGGGAGACTCAGGCGTCTCTGGAGCGTCTCCGAGCCCTTATCCGCCTCATCCAGCGCGATCACATGATCCAGGTCACCATGACGGCCACCACCACCACCTCAGGGGGAGCAGCACTGCTCTCTCTGCCCTGGATCAAACCAAGCTCCACCAGCAGCACGAGCAGCTCCACAGCACCCCCTGCAGGTCCCTCCACACTGCTGCACAAGAGTGTGCTGCACTCCCAGGGCAACAACTGAGCCCCATCACAGGCAAAAAAAAACAAAACAAACACTTTATTCATAACAACGTACGTGCATTTCTTTTACCACACAGCTCTTCCTGAGCTTCATGAGAGATACTCACAATGGAAGCTGGAGAGTGAATTCTGTCCAGTGTGGGTTTCCCCCCCCCAAGAGCTGTATTGTCTTAAGGAAAAAAAAAGAAAATCCAAAATATAAAGAAAAAAAAAAATCAATACTAACTACAGTATATTCTTAAGTATTTTTTAAACCCAACACCTACAGTGCTTAAGAGATTTTTTTTAATGTATCGTTTTTAATTTACTAAATGTCCTTGGCCTTAATGTATTTATGACAAACGAGCAGATAACCGTGCCGTCATGAATTACGGAAATTAGGTATTTTATGCGGCTAAAGCCTTTTTTTTTTATTATTGAGATTTTCTTTTTACAAGGGGGGGATTACTTGTTCTACATATAGCGAGAGAGAACATTAGAGTAGCGTTAGTTAAATGAGACATATGAGACAGAGAGGACTGTACAGTGAACTATCCGAGTAGGAAAATTAATTCTTCTCATTCTCCTAAGAACAACAATCGCCGTAATAATTCAGGTGAAGAGGAGGTGAGAAAGCGGTTTTCATCGTGTATGTACTTGCGAGCATACGAGCCTTCAAACGAACACAAAAACGGGGGGAATAAAAAAAAAAGAGAATAACTTTTTTTCAGTATTAATAGAGTTGAGATAAAGGAACAAAGTATTTAAGATGACTACAAAATTTAGCATTTCTAGTGAAGAATTTAGTATTTTCATGCGGATGCCTGTTGATAATTGTGAATCGAAGTATTGGAGAGAGGGGATTGTTGTACATATGTTGTATTGTTATAACAGGTCCTTCTGTTTTTTTTAGTTTTTTTTTTCTTCTTCTGTATTGTTACTCCAATCAGAGCCTCATCAGTGACGTTTCTTTCCGTTTCTGTTGCACTGACAACAAAAGTGGACGTTATGAAGGACATTTCAAGTTTCAATGAGTGTGTGCACCTATTGTCAAACAATTTCTTTTCTTTTTTCCAGTATATAAGATATGCCAAAAAAAAAAACAACACCCTTATATTTTGAAACTGGGAGCTTTCCCATATTTCAGCATCGTCTTTTGTTATCAGTCTTTGTCTGTATCTGTAGTTTTTGCTTTAATGATGCCTTATTTCCTAATCACCACATTGACATTATGTAGAATTTCACATATTATTGCAAAGGACACATCTGACTGGAGTTGTGTCTGTTTTCTAATTTTTTCTTCATTTGTGAAATGATCTAAATGAACACTGCCTCAAGAACAAGATTAGATAATGCCAGGGTTTATTAAATATATCACATTGAGATGAGAAAACGTACCTGGAATTAATTCTTTTTTTTGAAAGGACAATTTTCTGCGTCACCTTTGCTAATTTGTCTTCCTGTTCTTCTTAAGGATTTCTCAAGGTGCGCAGTTCTGACCTGGCCTGTGAGGCAGGGCTGCTTCTCAACCTGGGCAGCAGGAAAGCTGATCTGCCTTTGCTTTTATGTCCCTAGCTACTGATCAGCGTTCAGCCCAAGTCAGCAGGGTCTGAGCCTGATCACGATCCAGTGGAGCAGAGGACTATGTTTCCAGAAATAAATCAGTGCAGGTCACTTGGTCCAAAACTGTGTTCAGCTCTGCTGGGATCATCCTGATCAGAGAGTCCTAAATAACCGTGGCAGATTTTTAATTTTTCCAACACACGCAATCTCCAATATCATATCTATCATGATCACACAAGGGCTTTGACAGGTTCGGGGTTCTTTGGCTGTGAAAAGTTCATATCAGAGTTCTGACATGGTCTATTAATTATTGTAAATTTCACAAATTAAGGCAGACCAGCGAGCACCATCCAGATCTGACTGTAAGGAATTACATGCATATCACTCACTGGCTCATAACAACATCCACATCATAGAGACAAGCCTGACCCTGAGGGATTAGCTCACAGGAAACCGCACAGACTAGAGCATAGAGATTAGAATCAAACCGTACTGCAAGCGGGAACATCAACGGAGAAAAGCAAATTCGCGCATATCCAAGCTCTGTTCATAGTGAGTGTTCTTCTGCCCTTCATGCATCATACGAGACATGTCCCCACCTCCTCCGCAGTCCACCCTTCAGCCCCCCCACCATATTCCAGAACCTTCTCCGGGACAAACTGTGCCGTGCTTATACAGATCTATTTTAATATACACTCGACACTACGTTGAACAAGATGAAACTTTTTTATATTCTTTTATCAATGAACGTAAGAAAGAAAAGAGACAAAAAGAACATGACGATTTTTTATTGTTTGCCAATTATGCATTTAGCTTGCGATGTGTGGTGTGTCCGTACGCTACGAGGAAAAAGGTAGCAGAAAAATCAAAGTGAACTCGACAAAGGCAACAAGGCAACTGTTAGATGGATGTCTTCAGAGTGTTCTTTCTGTGTCATTATGGAAGGGGACTGTCCAGTGGATAGGATGTATAGGAAAGTGTTTGTCTTACATATGCCAATGTAGTTTTTTTTCTTCTTTATGATGCATTCAAACTTGATTGATGGAAGTTGGTAAATGGTAAAGAGTAGTCACACTTTTTTGTACCAAGTTCTTATTGAAAACTGAATCAATAATAAACATGGAAAATTGGAGTCTTGTTAAGTGTGCTGTATGTCGTGCGAGTGTGTGCAATGCATTTTTGTAGATAACATTCATACAAAATGTATGGTCTGTAAAAATTTATTATTAAGTATTCCTCATTTTCTTGACTTGAGCTATTAATAACTTCACATTAGTACAGTATTAGGAAGGAATCCACTTTATCAGAAACACAGTTCAGAGAATAATACAGGGCTACAAATTTGGTATAAAACCAGACAAATCTACACAACATCCACACATGCTACATTTTGAATTCAGTTAGCACTTTCAATGCTAATTGGTCTTGTAACAAACTCCACAGGAAAACAGTCTTTTATAGTCAATACACAAACATTACTCTTAGCATCAAGTTCTGGCTGAGAGCCGATAACAACACTCTTAGGGAAGGTTTTAAAGAATCTTTGTCCTCGCAGATTCAGGGTGAAAGTACAATCATGTCTGTACCGAGGACAATCAAGTAAATGGTGAAGGATGAGAAGAATATAAATTATTACTGAGCACCCAGCTATCTTACAGTGAGCATATGTTAGTACAGTGAGGTCACACGAATCAGGTCTACATTACTCATTAATGCAATGCAAAATTTAATAATAATAATAATAATAACAATAATAAAAATAAAAAAAAGACCAGTGATGCATAAAAAATGGAATATTCTAATTTGATTACAGCTCAATCCTGTTACCATTCACGCCTTCAAGATGATCCCTGCTGCCTCAGACGAATGGTTACCATGGCAATCGAGAGTGGAGTTGTAATTTAGGGGAAATTTGCTTTGATTTGTGTGTACACATTCATATGCGTTCGTGGCTGAGGATGCGTTTATGCACGCATGTTAAAAAGACGCATACTGTAGCAAGAACTGTATGATTAATATCTACTATTTAGAAGTAATATACATACAGTACATAAGATTAATGAATACGACGTAACGATGTTCGGCTGGTGTATTAACATGCATTTATTATTATTATTAAATCCAAAGAAATTTGTGGTAACAATGCTCAGTGTGTTTGCTCATCCAGACTTATGACACACGCATAAAAAAACACATTCATGACAAAATACCTTCTGTGTCTTTTAGTGTTAAAATAGTATCTACAATGTGGAGTCTTAGTGTTTTGGTCCGGAGTACAATAAGCTTTTTGCCCCATGTGACTCCACAGGTCACGGAGAGTCGATGCATCACATCGGTGGCACATACAATAATAACAAGGCTTCCTGCTGTGAGCTGTTGTGGGAGTGTGTCGGGCACTCAGGGCAGTACCTGCTGTGCAGGGCAGTGGGAGCTAAAGATGGCATCATAGTGCTCGATGAGCAGCTCTGTGAATATGTTGAGCGGAGTGATGGCGCTCAGAGAGACCCCGCCGTGACGGGGCCACACCAGGTTCACCCCAAACACACACGCCAGGTTAGAGGAGCTCATCTTATTGAAGATGCTCTCCTTTGAGACCTGCAGAGATCAGAGAGAGAGAGAAGCAGTGACAATAGATACAAACTGAGGGTCTAGTTTATTAGGTACCTTGTACAGTAGCTACAGTATTTTCTGTAGCTACGCGCAGTTATTCAAGTGCACACATTTACATTTCAATAGTATTTTAAATGCAAAGTAAATGCATTCTAAACTAATCACTGATGCTAGACGACTAGGTTGATCCTAACAAAACGTGCATAGCTTGTAAGGATGAAAATGGTGATCTTCAGTGCATGTTACGCTGCGTGTTACTGTAGATTAGCATGTTCTCTAGCCAATTATCTCAATTATAGGTTGTGCACGATTATGAAATTACATACTGCATGCAGCTTATTAGAAAATTACATACAGACTACGATAAAATATTTAAACAGGCGCTTGCAGTAAAAGACTTTAGACTACACAGTGTGTAAAATGAACATCTTTTAATGCAGAGTTTGGATGGTTTGTATGTTAAAGGTCCTGAGATGTTCAGCCGGTTTGGCGTACATAATTACACTTCGTTCCCCCTGATTAAACATTTGCATGTCAGGGTGAGTAACGATGCCCCTGGGAGTGTCTGCCAGAAGACTGTGTGGTTTCGCGGTACAGAGGATCATGCTGCTTCACATTAACAGGAAGACACTGAAATTGTGAATGTCATTCTCAGTCAACTACAAATCTGCCTGGTGGATTTATGCCTGATGATGACTTGTGCATGAGTGCAGAGAAAAATGGGGGAATATAAATATTTATTTATATATCTATATCCAGAATGGTCAAATTATTGGGATGTATCAAGCAGAGAAAACAACTACAGAGATTTGAAATTACTGGATTAAATGGCGATGTAGACACCTGGTGAAGGTAAAAAATTTAATTAAATTAAAAAAGCAGTAATTTCCAAACCTATGTTTAATAGTAAAAGTAAGAGCTTTTCCATACAAACACCATGCGATGAGAAACCTCACGATTGAGACTAAACAACTGTGTGGCCATAAGAAAACCACTTGTTAGTGAGACTAATCAGAAAAAGGCTTTAGTTTGCTAGGGAGCATAAAGATTAGATTTTGGAGCAATGGAAAAAGATCATGTGGTCGTCAGGGTCCAGTTTGACCCTAGTCCAGAGTGATGGGTGTGTCAGTGTAAGAAAGGAAGTGAATCACGTATAGTGTAAACTGTACAAGCCTTTGAATGCAGAGTTATGATCTGTGGATGCTTCAGTTGGTCAGGTCTAGGTTTAGCAATGTTATGTAGCAACAAAAAATGAAGTCAGCTGATGACCTGTGAAATGCTTAGACGACTGCCCGTGACCTTAAAATATCTATCTAGCTCACTATCTATCTCTCTCTCTCTCTCTCTATCTATCTATCAAGCTCTCTCTCTCTCTCTCTCTCTCTCTCACTATCTCTCATTATCTATCTATCTATCTCTCTCTCTCTCACTATCTCTCATTATCTATCTATCTATCAATCTATCTCTCTCTCTCTCTCTATCTCTCTCACTATCTCTCATTATCTATCTCTCTCTCTCTCTCTATCTATCTATCTATCAATCTCTCTCTCTCTCTCTCTCTCTCTCTCACTATCTCTCATTATCTATCTATCTATCTCTCTCTCTCTCACTATCTCTC
>JAQMYJ010000004.1:12878452-12891480 GCA_030014305.1 Clarias laeviceps
CTCTCTCTATCTATCTATCAATCTCTCTCTCTCTCTCATTATCTATCTTTATATCTCTCTCACTATCTCTCTCACTATCTATCTATCTCTCTCTCTCTATCTCTCTCACTATCTATCTATCTCTCACTATCTATCTCAAATTCAAATTTTATTTGTCACATACACAGTACGATATGCAGTGAAATGCTTAGACGACTGCCCATAACCTTAAAATATCTATCTATCTCTCACTATCTATCTCCCTCTCTATCCCTCGCTCTATCTATCTATCTATCTATCTATCTATCTATCTATCCTTTATTAAAGGTTGTGAAATCTAAGGAATAGATTCCCAAGCCTGGTGCTTTGGAAGACCCCGGTCCTCCACATATTAGCTTTTCCACTGGTCTAAAACTTTAGCATTTTAAAGAAGGACCAGCCCTTACTGAGGAGGTGTAAGTCCACTGGTGTGTTGGAAACCTGTGTCTCAAAGGAAGCAGTTAAACAGTCTCACCCGCGAATATATCATTTTCAGATTTTTCCATACTTACTATACAGTGTAACATTTACCTCATTCAAAGTTCATACAGTAGTTAACATGCAGAGATTAACACCCAGATACATGCATTTATTCTAATTGTAGAATCCAAATGAACTGTTTATAAACTGGACACAGTGCAGATAATCTTCATTTGCTGTGTTGTTCATTTGTATGTAAGTAATAAGCGTGTATGGTGCAAGGCCAGAACATAAAGCATGCGAATTGGGTCAACACATTCTTTTTTTTTTTTTTTTTAATCCCAGTGACATGCCTAATAATGTGCTTTATATTATTTCTGTCTCGCCAAAATGCCATCGGTCAGCAAATAGATTGTGACCGGAGACCAGAGAATATTAAATGCTAAACGTAATCCTGAGGTCAGTCCATGACCTGTATCTTTACCCATCCAGTATCACACCAGTTTAAAGCGGATCAACTCTGTAACATAACCTACTGTATGTTTTCTTACAAAACAGTTTCATCACAGAAGTGTTTATCATTGTATCAAAACCACATTTACTGAATCTGATCATCAAATCTGAATCCGAAAAATCATACATAACAGTGTACATAGTTATTATTCTTCTATTCATTTGCTGCTATAAACATTAGCTATTCCATGTGATGCACTTGCCCGAACTTTTTTTTTTTTTTTGTATGTAAGGTAAGGGAGTATAGTTTATTATAGTGCAATAAAATGTTGGGGTAGCCACATGTGCATGGAAGAGCAGAACCAAAACCAATTTGTTCATGAGTCACTAGATGTAGCCAGAGCTGCAGTGTATCCTCTTACCATATGCAGGAAACAGATGAGGTACTTGACCACAATGAAGTTGTACTCTGGAAGCGACTCAACAATCCTTTTGCACCTCGAAACCCGCAAGCTGCTCTCCACCTCTGTGGGGGAGAAAAAATAATTAAAATAAAAATACAACGCTGTATTATTTCACAAAAGCCAGACATTCCCCCTGAAAAATAAATGAATAATTTTACCATTAACAATACACCAAAGACTTGTTCCAGAGGTTACAAATACACTCATCTCACTTAACTCTAACTTTATTTGCCCGTATCACATCTGCTAGTTAACAGACTGACTGACCAATTCAAGTAGGCAAAATAGTCTGTGTGTGAACTGGAGCAGACTGAGTTTTACTGAATATTTTACAACAGAACCTTCATCTTAAAGGGAAAAAAAAAAAGGTTAAATGGTTTCTGACTCCAACAGGTTGTAATCAGGTGCCACGGATATGATCTGGAGTACCACACGTCTTTGCTGTTTGTTAAATTTCTCACTTAGGATTCCTGTTAAATCTTTGAATTTTTAGTTTAAATGTAGTTCAGCCTTCTAGATTAAGGCCTGGATTTAAATACTCACGGGTAAGCTCTTGTATCTGGTTATATAACGTGAAGGTGAGTAGAGGCTCAGGCAGCTCCCTGAGAAACGTCTTCAAGATCACAGCAGGAACATGAACATCAGAGTATTGCTCAAAGCTAACCGGCTTGCCTGGGGCCAAACAGAGAAAAACAAAGGAAGAGAGGAGCAAGGGAGAGAATTCATAAAATGTACTTATTATACTATGGACTTATTCTGTTAAAAAACTAGGGAGGTGGTTTGTCATCCTCCTTTTTTGCCACAATATCTGTAATTATTCTGTAAGGCAAGAATAATGAACTGAAGAAAACCAGGGCCCGTATTCACAAAGCTTCTTAAGCCTAAAAGTTGCTCCTAGTGATGAAATCCTCAGAAAATTCTTAGAATTATGACATTTTCATAGAATTTCTCCTTAAATTTAGGACTAAATCTTAGTAAAGATAAAAATTATTCACAAAACATCTTAGACCTAAAAACAGCTACTAAGGTAAAAATTGTTAATAGTAAAGAGGAGAGGGACTTTTAAGAGGTTTAAGAGTTTCTAAAGCAGAGGACAAAATTGCAGAAAGAAGAAATATTCTCCTACCACTAAACGTAAAAGTAAACACTGTTCTATACAATTTGGATTTCTTGTCGTTTTACTTCCTTCCATCTCTCTTGGATTGTTGGCTACCATCCAAAAGTGCAACTTAAACAGATTGTCCTGCAATCATGTAAACTGGTAAAAGCCATTTTGCTCCCATCAATCTAAAATGGATTACGAGTAATAAAATCGGTATGGTAAGTAAATGTAAGAACTTAAATAGTAACTACTGCATGGAAATTGGTTGCTTCAAAAGTAGACACATTTTCAACATTTGGCTGTTTAATTATCTAAGATATTTAGACTATAACAGAAACTTGGCATAAAGTAGCCTGTCGTCATGATTATACAATATCTTCATATACAAACATTATGATTTCACTGTCTGTTCTATCAGTGTGTATTATATTTTTACAAAGAGCACATTTCAAAATCTTTACAGAGGTCAGATGTTATTTTTTATTAACCAATCACAGTCTTCGAATTGCTGCGTCACCCCTAGCAACGGGGTCAACCACACCTCCTCACTAAGATAAAGGTTTTTGTACTTTCCTTACTCAGAGTTGCTCTGAGAAGTTTCCTAAAATCACTTTTAGTCTAGGACTCCCAGCTAGGACTTTTTAGGCTAAGATAGGAGCTCTCTGAGAGAATTCTAAGAAGCTTTGTGAATACAGGCCCAGATATTTATCTTGTTTAGTAAACATCAAAAAGAGAAAACTGTACAATAATATATTAAACTTAATCCAGTAATTTTATTAAAAGCAAGAGCTGCAGCTGTTTATTCTGTCCAACAAATCATCTCCCAAAGTTACACTTTCTTCAGTGCGATCATGTTTTTGTCTCTGAATAAACGGCCAAGTCCCTTGTCTAACTTTAAGAAAAGCTTCACTGCCTGTCTGCACTGTTTTTACTTTGAATTTCTCATTAATATGGGCATGAACAAGGAAAAGGGTGAGTGAGTAAAGAGACTTTTTTTGTTTTTAACAGTATAAGCTTACTGTTATTAATTATGGTTGAGATAATTTAATTTTTTCTCCCGAACACCCCTGGCAGCTCCCCTGTGGTATCAGCACAGCACACCAGCAAATTAGCACCACAACCCCTGAGCACATAACAAATATTTCAATCTAATTACATTTAATGGGCTTCAATAAAGTATCAAAGTTAACCAAACTAAAATTACTGAACTGCTGCTCCAACAATATGCAGCACTTCCTTTTTCTTCTTCATTAAATAGAACACTATTGTTGCTTGGCCTAATAAAGAATTAATTCCTTTCTTCTTTTCTTTCCCTAAAATAGGACTACAGGTTACAGACACTTCATTAAGGCAGAAATATATTGTGCTAAGCAACCTTTTTGTAAAGCGATATGCTCCAACTAACACATTGTTTAAAAGGACAAAGGCGGCAGAATGAAAGCACAGAACGAGAATGAGTATGAACAACCATGAGAAACGACACCGCTGACTGATACAGCTCTTCTTTACGACTGGACCCTTTTTACTCATTATTGGAAGGAGTCAGAACATGATTATTCCGTTAAAAAGGCACTCACTATTGTCTTCTTTCTGTATTCAACACAATCAAAAAGTGTCTCAATAAAAAATAAGATGTATAATAACAACCTCAAAGCTGAGAAGGGTAGGAATGGAATTTTGCATTAGGTCTCCACAGGTAATTGGAGGAGTTAATGAAGTGGAAAGTCGAAACGGACACTATCTTAATGGGGAGTTCTGCAGGCGACGCGCTGCCTGTGATGCTATCAAGGATTGGCGGCGGAGACTGAGCCCTATTGATCTCCTTTTCTTGGCTGTGGGAGAGGAAAGGAAAGAGAGAGAGAGAGAGAGAGATGAAGAGCTCACCCTGGTTATAGAGTTTCTGGATGTCCTTGATGAGCTGCACCCTGACTGACCTTCGGAAGATCCCTTCTGTTTTCAGCCCTGGAGGATGGAGAGACGGAGGGGGGAGGAAAAGAGAGAGAGAGAGGAGAGAGAGAGAGGCCACAGAGTGAGATTGTGTTTTGAAATGCGCCCTTGGTGAGGTTCATTGTGAGCAGTGTTATGTGAAGTACAGCTGTCTGAATGCAGATGTGAGCATGCAGACGGTAACTGAAAGTGTCATAACAGTCACATCCTAGATCTAATATACTGTACAGCAATCATGTAGCCAACCGCTACATTTTTTCTTACCTTTCTGCTTGAGGTAGGACACGGTTTCGGACATGACCGGAGGAATCAACGCACCATTGTTTCTCTCTCGAATGCTGAAAAGTATACATTTAATATTAAATGTTTGACTGTAAGACAGCACGGACACAGCAAATTATATTGTTTGAAATAACAGATTTCTGAATAAATCAGTAAATGGTTTAAAACAAAAACATTCACCCTTTTTAACAACAATCATCCAGTCGATATCACTTTACAGCAATGACGTTTTCATGTTCACTTCACCACAATTCACTGATGAATCTACTCACTATTGTAAGCTCACGCCAAATTGCTGTGTGGGGAGGGGAGGTCTGGGTGGTGGAGCCTTCACTGAAGGGGCTGGTCCTCCTTTCTGAGCAGCACGGAGTTCTTCATCATGCCTGATCACAACAGGTAATGGATAGTGAATTCTCAAACCTTCTGTATACTTGAGCTTACAAGAATAGCGTGCATTGGAAGACAATTCATTCATTCATATTCTATACTGATTATCCTGTATACAGGTTAGTGTGGGCCTGGAGCCTATCCCAGGAGACTGGTACTCCCTGGGCAAGGTGGCACACACTACAGGCATGTCTCTGCATGTCTTTGGACTGTGGGAGGAAACCGGAGTACCCAGAAGAAACCCCCCAAGCATAGGGAGAACATGCAAACTCCATGTAGACATACCCAAGGTGGGACTCAAACCCTTGACCTGGAGGTGCGAGGCCACAGTGCTAACCACTATGCCACTATTTGAAGCCAATTTTTTCTTAAATTCTTTAAACTAAACATAGCATCCCTACACTTGGACAGATGTTTTCCGTCACATTTCTGTTATCCTGATATGGTATCCAAGCTAATGCAAGCCCGTTGAAACTAAACACTGGCACAATTTAACACAAATCTTCTATGTTCATGTACATTTGGAGTTGTGCCAGGGAACATATTTCTTTCATCAGTTAACAGATAACATCAAAGAACATCTGAGGTTCATAAGCTCACATAACCTCTACATTCCATCTGAGGATTCGACAAGTTTTTTTTTTATTGGCCTGACCTGAGCGCTCACACAGCAAAACGCGGCAAAGGAAACGATTAATTAATAAAACTCGATGACATGAACCAGCTCTGCTTCTGCAGCAGCTTCTCTATTGCTTTTTACATCATTTATGTAAATCATTTAGCAGAAAACAGCTCATTAGATCAGACATATGCTAAAGGGTTTAAGACTTAAGGCCATTAAGTGGTGTATTTTTATAGATGCTGCACAAGCTCTGGTTTTAATAACTTGATAACGTGAAGACTTGAGAATGTTCATAGACAATACATCATAAACACTTTGAATGTATTAATTTATACCAAATAAAAAATTTGTAATGTATAACTGTGACAAATCATTAAAACAATCCTTAAAACCATCTCCCCAATTTGGTCACATGCTAATCCCCAGCCTCTAACCAGCTCACCTCAATCATACAGCTACCCACTGAGGAAGGTGAAGACTACAAGACATGAACCCAGCCATCTGCGTTCATCTGGGAGATCATCTTTTTGATCTCCGGCTAATGTTACGTCACAGAGCTTCAAAACACTACTGTAGCACCATCTACCCTGATCTCACACGTATGAACTCACTGACATGCACGACTGGCTAGCGTGAATTTTATCAGGGTCAGGGACCATACCAATCATTAAAACATGCAAACAAATAGGAGTCAACTTATGTTTTTGTTGCAGAGGCACAGCAGGATCCCTTCACTGAGATTCTGATTCATGGACATGTATAAATATTCATAATACTCACAGGTCTAGGCTCTGCTTGTTCTTTCCCTTGCCAGCCAATATAAACGGTACCCTAAAATGCTCAATCAGCCTTGTGTGTGTGTGTGTGTGTGTGTGTGTGTGTGTGTGTGCGCGCTCTAAGTTTGCAACAAATTGAGTTTTAACAGTGATGCTGTTTAAAGAAAAGGCATTCCAGCTAAATACTTTTAAATCTACTTTTGATTAACATTTTGCATCAGATTGTTCATCAGACCTTAATACAGCAGGTGGGATGATGAGCTGCTCGTAGTTGACGTGTTCTCTCAGCTCTGCCAGATAGTTCACATAGGTAAGCTTCTTTCCAAACTTGTGGCTAGATGAAAGGACATAAAGATATGTAAATACCACAGATGCACACATTGTACACAGAGCCTGATGGATAACATGACCCGTGTTTACCTTATAAGAGGTTTGAACACGTTCCATAGGATCCGGATAAAATTTGTGGGGTGGACAACATAGAGGGCTTTAAGATTCTTCTTATACCTGCACATGAATATAAAGAAAAACATTTTAGCAATAGAAATTACTTAAACCCTATGGGTAAGACGGAAAACACTTAAAACAGTCTTCTAGCCAAACAGGCACGTTATAGTTTATTCCATGCACAGAAATGTACTTTAATTTGTCTCATTATTGAAACTAAGGTATTAATCCCAGGCTCAGAAATGCTCTGTGAGGCTGCTCGACTGCTACCTCTGAGATAAAAGACCACTAGGGTGAAGTTACTCACTTTCTGTCGAATTCCCGGTAGGCGTTTCTCAGCCAGCTCAGGGAGGGCTTGTTCATGCTGCGTAAGCCGTAGTGAAAGTAAACAACTGTGTAGTCACTCTCAACATACTGGTCCAGTGTATACTTCATATACCTGTAAAACAGCCCAAATATCACCTTACACATCAACTGCATGTTTTTACCCAGAGAATTTAAGAGAACTAGAATTTAAAATGTGGTTAAACTGAACTGAAACCATACTCACTCGAGTAGTCGATGGTGATTGAGCTGATGTGACGGGGGCATACAGCAACTGCTGAAAATGATCAGCTTTCTGCCATAATTGTCATCACCTACAGTACAACACAGTATTATTCCAGAGGTTCCTGTATAATGCTGACATTGTGCTGTTCAAACTAGTCAGATAAAGCTGAATACTCTCAAGAATCCTCACCAGACACGAGTTAACTCACTTTCTGCTGTATTCAGGGTCATGGGGACTGGAGCCTATCCCAGGAGACTTGGGGCACAAGGCGGCGTACATCCTGAACAGAGCGCCAATCCATTGCAGGGCACACACGCATACACTCACTCACACACTCTTTCACACATTACGGGCAATTTGGGAACTCCAATTAGCCTAATCTGCAGATCCTCGGATTGTGGGAGGAAACCCACAAAGCACGGGAAGAACACGAAAACTCCATGCACACAGAGACAGGAATCGAGCCTGGCCGGGAATTAAACCCGGACCCTGGAGATGCAAGGCGACAGCGCTAACCACTACACCACCGTGCCACCAATTTCAAACCGACGCACTTTACTAAATGCATGTCATTAAGATCTAATCAAAACATAATCGGAACATGGAAGGCATGAAAATACCAGGTGTAAACTGCATTCAATTCAAATTGGCCACAATCTTTTGTGAGAGAGAGAATTATCCTGTTATGCAATTCGTTATAAACTAATCATGCACACTTGCACACACCCTGGACATTTCTATTAAATTTTTTGCACACCTTTGCACATTGCACATTTATGGTCATTATGGTCATTACATCTTCACATGCATGCATATTTGCACACTGTCTCGGACATTTCTATTTAAATTCTATGTCAATTTCCATAACAGTTTCTATATTTTCTATATTTTTACAACCATATCGTCGATATTTTATACAGCTAAGCTTTTTTTTTATTATATATTTTGTATATTTTATATTTTGTACTTATCTTCTATATTTTCTACAGCTAAAGTTTTTCTATATTTTATTCTTATTTTATTTTACAATTTATCTCTTATTGATAATCTTGTTTTTTTAAAGTCACGGGTGGTAGTATAAGCATTTCGTACTGTGTATGATTGTGTATGTGACCAATAAAATTAGAATTTGAATGTCACCTGAGGTATTCAAGTGCTAAATAAAGTTCATTCAACAAATTCAGTTCTCTCCTTTACAAGTCCATCACTGAGACATTAAATCCGCTAAGGAGTCACAGTGATACAGCATATACTGACTACACCAGCAAAGCTTTAACCTGTTTCAGTAAAGGAAACAATGCGAGCAGAGACAGTCATAATGCAAATGCTGAGTGGAATTAAGCTTAGGCAAATCAAGTGGTACCTGTAACTTGGAGGATGCCGTGCCTTGCTACATCATAATAGGGATGTGAGGTGTCCTGACAAGCATTACCACTGGGTGGTGATAAAGGGCACACCTGACCCTGATCCTCCTCTTCCTTCTGAAGCTCTTATAAAAAATTAAAAAAAAATTACCACAGGCTCAACTTTTGCTATCAGACATTAGGTGCATTTACATTTACCCGAACATTCCATTAATAATAGCAATATAAAAATGCAGTGAGAAAACACAACAATTGGAATGTGATCCAGTCTGATAGAAATGAATTTTTAATCTGAACGAGAGGGCGGGGTGTAAACCTTTGATAATCTATTCAATAGGTAAATATTAGGCATGTAAACACAAGATCCGTGGTAGATCAATTCTCTCTTGTTAAAATATTTTTTTTTCTGTACTTTTCTCGCATGTGAGAGTAATGGGAAGTGGTGTGATGAATTTCCATCAAGAAAAGTAAATTTATCTTTCATTTCTGATCGGTGAACTCAGTGAAAACACTCTGCTCTCTCCCACCTTTATTTAAATTTTTAATCCACTGAGTCTCGGTCTGAGCAAGAGGCACTGATAATAATACACGAGCCTTGAAAGTGGAAAAAAACTCGAACTGTAGAAAAATACTAATTCTTCTACGGTTATATTCCCAGGAGAGTAAAAGCTTACACTTTGCACATGCCAAAAAAGTTAAGTAACTACTTTGTGTATGTAAACTCAAATCTTATCCTATCAACATCCTTGTGAAGAGTTAAGTTGTAATCTTTTTTTCAGAATGATTTCAAGCAGATTAAAGAAATATTGTCCATGTATCCGTAGCTATTGTCTAAAGATATTGTTAGCTCTTACTGGTCAAATATTACTGCATTGTGCATACTGCATAAAAATATTGAAATTTATATTTTTTGATAGATATTTTTTTATTGATATTGATATTTTTATGCAGTATGCACAATGCAGTAGCACTCATCTAACTGTTAAAATATATCTATATTTAAAGGTTTTGCAACAAAATAAAGCTGTACAAAGTTACAATGGAACATTACACAATCCTGTATGTTAATGGTTATATGTCCTGGTAATAGAATTAACTGAACACAGGAATGGGTAGATGCTGTTGCATCATAAAATACAGAAGCCTACTGAATCTGTGCCAGGATTCGAATGCAAAAAATGTTTGATCAAAATGGGGATTAGATCGTTTCCAGTGTGGATATTAATTAGATCTGGATTTCTTAACGAGGGTAAAAATGTCCGTGGTTCTATCAAATGTTGTCTGAAAATATTGTAGAGGAACCTAAATTTCAAAGACATTACAGAATATGGAAACCAATCTTACCATTTTCACAGCTTTGGGTGACTTTAATACATTTGGCAATTATGGAATATCTATTATAAACATTAAGTAAAAACATGTCTGCTCCGTTGAAATTCTCATTCATTGTTATTCAAGTTTCCTATTTAAGAAACTTGCCTAACAGGGATTCTGTTATTTAAGCTTCCCATCTAAAAAAAAAAAAACTTCTCAGTAGCCATTATCTGTGTGATGAATTTGTGATGCACGCTGGGACAGGAAGCAGACTGTAAACACAATCTCTGGCTTAAAAAAAAAAAGAAAAAAAAAAAAAAAAAAAAGGAAATGCCCAACAGACTTCTGTTTTGGCCTGTTAGATAAGTTGAAGTCAAATCTCTGATAGTTCTGACTATCTGACCATGCTCTGGCTGTATTGAGACGCAAGCACTAAATAACTCCATTTTTCAAAATACCTTTTACACTTACAGCCATTTCAAAATTAAGACTTTGGTCAAACTGAACACAAAATCTTATTAGGGAAAGGCATGATGTTACATGTTACTACAGCACCCTCTTTTGGGGAAAAAAACACCACCACTTGCAGTCCACCTGACTTACAGCTTACTACAGTATAAACAGAATTTCCAATTATTTAGAATGCTATTAATGTGAACTAATTTTTCACTGAAAAGGTCAGTGTGTGTTAATGATTAAAGAAGTTGGCGCTTGCAGAGTGCACAAAGTGAAAAAAAAAAATAAATCCACTGGCCTCAGCGTGTTTATCTTTAATAATCAGTGCACTGCTGTCTCCTCCACAAAGACACACACACACTTTTGAAGGTCAGCATTATCAGAAGTCCCTCTCTCAAGATGGTAAATATAACTCAGCAGGAAGGTGCAAGCCAAATCCAGCATGTGGTTCCAGAGAAATGTCTCTGTTTACTGTTTGATCCTTCACGTGACCGGCTTCCTTCCTTAGCACTAAGTCAACAACTGCCTCAGGCAGCAGGAGTTAGAGTCACTGCTACCATCTTGGATTACTAATTCCTTTACAGGCATCTGAGTAAGCTAGTAGCCGGGCCATGAGAGAGTTTACTTGACACCACACATCAGGGCCACTTTGTAGACAGAAAGGGGATACCCCTAAGCCTGAAGGTTACTCACACACCTGATACGCCATGGGCGAATCATGTCGCGACTGTACACTTGATCCACACGGCATACATTAGGTTTGCACTAAAAGCATGACCACACAGTTATGAAACATGGAGAATGTAGACAGATGAAACTAGACATGCTGTAATGAGCATATGTGACTGGAGATGAAAGTGTAGTGCATATAAACTTTTCAGAATTGTGAGATCTTTGAAGATTATTTAAAACAGTATATGTAGAACTTGTGTGAGTGACTAAACCATTGTGCTGTATCATTTGTAACAAGTGAATATAACACAACCAGAACCCTTGAGTTTCAAAACTAATGAATAATAATTAAATCTGCTAAAAACAAAAAAGACATTAGGTCTCACCTATCTCAGCCAGCTGCTCCAGGTCATTTGCTGAGATCATGGTAAAGACAGAGTGAATTCAGCCAAGCTCAGTTTCATTCTGCAAAAACAATTAAATACAAATAATAATAATAATAATAATAATAAGTTAAAAAAGGAAAAGAATTACAATGATATTAATAATACTCATTATCATCATCCTGATCTGAAAGTATTGGAAGGCTGTATTTAAACAATACACCAAAGTAATCTGAATTTGATGATCAAAAGATAAATATGAGCCTAACATTTCACCTTTTGAGTCCTGATATTTACATATTATTCATATTTCCAGAATAACATTATCCAGTGGATTATGATTATGCCATGTGAAAGTTGCTGTTTATGTCACTGATATTTTTTTTCATCACAGCTCTCACAATATCTCTCACTGTAGTTTTCCCTCATTGACTTAATTGTGCTTCCAACAACTTTGCACCTGCATGTTCCTAAAAACATGTTGTGACACAGATGTTTTCTGTGGCTTTTTACATTTAAGTGTTGTTTAATAATGCTGTTCCTGAGAACATTTGGGAGCTCTTTTACCTTCATGAATGTTGTCTTTCCAGTCACTGGCAACCCTTTTTATAATGACATTTTATGCAGCATTTATAATTACAGACCAGAATTTTGACTATACAATGAAGACATTTGGGTTTGAGATTAAAAGATGAATATGAAATGATATCTAAATTTAATCAAGAAAAATGCAAAAAGCCAGCAACCCACTTTTTCTTTTCACCAAAACCTTCTTTGTTCTGAAGCACACCTTCTTTGCTTTTCCAGACTTTAATACACACTCGCGCACACATACACACTCATGCGCACAAACACACTCATACGCACAAACACTCATACGCACACAGTACCAGTCAAATATTTTGAGACAAGTTTGAATTTATTTATTGATTTTTTTTTTTTCAAGAATTTGATGAGACATATGACATTAGGTAATTAAGTAACAAGATCAACAGTCAGTTTGTTATTTTAAGACTTGAAGACCAGCTTTTCTGGAATAGTTCTTGCAAGAAAAATATCCAAGTGCATTTGCAAAACCCAACAAGCACCATGATAAAACTGACTCTCATGAAGGTCATCCCAGGAAAGAAAGACCAAAACTTACCTCTGCTGCAGAGCCATTTATTACAGCCATTATGAAGGCTTTACAGAGCATAAGCAGGCATATCTCAATAGGAATGTTCAGAGGAGATCATTGCATTTTTGGATGCCTTCAATATTGTTTTAAAATCAGTGTTCCCAAACTTTTATTCACACACAACACACACACACACACACACACACACACACACACACACACACACACACACACACACACACACACACACACAC
>JAQMYJ010000004.1:12891580-12921285 GCA_030014305.1 Clarias laeviceps
CACACACACACACACACACACACACACACACACACACACACACACACACACACACACACACACACACACACAAAATAAACTATATGCAAAATGAATATACATATATATCCCCATGCCCTCTGGGAAGGCTTGTACAGTAAGCACTATGCATGATGGGATAAGAAGGGAAGCGCATGTACCCAACACCCATTACTCTGAAACAGGCTCAATCTAAGCTCTTTAGGCTCCCTAGCAAAGTTAAGCCGTTTTTATGCTCAGTCACTTACAAGTGGTTTAGTCCTATTTCTGTGAGCTCTCATAACACTGTGTGTGGAAATGTTCTTACTTTCATAATTAAACATAACTGTCATTTTTATATTTTTACTTTTTTTCCCACCAAGCGTTTAAGTGATTTGCATTCATTATTTATTTTTTTATGACCACATGTTGGGTGTGTTGGAGGATTCTTAATCCAGTGCCAGTAATTTCAATAACTCCCTTAGTTGTTTCTTTGTTTCATGTAGGCTAATATTTTTTACTGTAATGGCAACTTGTATTTGGCCTCTATATCTTCTTCAAAAGATTATGAAACCTTCCTCCCTGCCCTGAGGATAAATATGAGAAAATTAAAGCTGTCACTCAATACTAATGTTTTCTTCATGTATATTTACAGCAAAATAACTGATGGTAATTGGTTACAATTCAAGCAACATGGAAAATGTGTAAACTATTTAATAACAGGAATAGTTGACTTTAATTAAAGCGCCCAGCAGATAGTTTAGGCGAATCCCAAATGGCTTATTTACAACATCTGGTCATTACACATGATACAACATTGTGGTTAGTGTTCATCTGTTAAATTCCCATATGTAGCCCACTCTCCAAAATACATGTATTATGTACTAGCATAAATAACAGTCATTAATGGGAAAAGAGTTTGTAGAAATAGTTAAAAGGTTAAAGCTAAAAATAATCTGATGTAATGTAATCAGTAATATTATTGCAGGTGTTTTACAGCAGAACTAGGTTAAATATCTTATGTCTTGTTTTCACCAACTTACTTGTTTTCTCCTCAGGCAAATATACTCCCTGTTCGGTAATCACAGAACAACTCCAAACGGACATGACTTAAGTTCTGTTATTTCAGTGGTGATAACACTCACATCAATGCTAGTTGTTAGCGCCAGTTATGACTTCACTTACAGTATACTCAACACTTTGATTTCATTTATGACACAGGTTTAACTTCAGGCAAATACAGAACTACTCCCAAGATACTACTCTGTTCAGCCAGTTTTGCGTGATACTGTAAAAAATTTTCTTAGATTGGTTTCGGGTCCTTTAAATGTATGAAATGTAAAGAAATTATTGAGAGATGTACAGAAAAAAAAAAAACTCTCTTTTATTTATACAGATAATTCTCACAGGTAGGTTGGAGGAGGAGAGTTTCAGTTTGTGTGACTGGTAGGAGTGAGTGGCTGCAAGATCTGTTGTGTGTGCATTTACAATTTAAATGTAAACTAGCTAGAAACCAGGCTCGGCAGAATTAACATTATGCAATTAACATGTAAAAAGTAGTTTTATTAGATGTTAGTAGTTCGTTTCTCCCTTGTCTTCCTTCCTTCTTTTTTCCCCATTCCTGTTTCTATAACTTTATTTAAATCAGTGTTTTTCTTTAGGCTGAACATCTATAAGATCTCTAAGAGCACTTGTAGGGACAGGGCTTTTTTTCTCCATGTTAGATTTTGTAATGATCGCAACACAAGTGTATATATTTCATATGTTTTTTTTTTTTTTTGGATTTTTCCCCGATTTTCTCCCTAATTTAGTTGTGGCCAATTTTGTGTCCCCCGTCACTAGGGGGGCTCCCACATTAAGGCTACTACCACCACTCAGCCGGGAAGGCCGAAGACTATCACGTGTTTCCTCCGAACCACGTGACGCCAGCCGACCGCATCTTTTCGAACTGCTTGCTCACACACCGTTGGGGACGGCGTAACACACTCGGAGGACAGCGCTATCCGCTCCTTCCGCTTGCGTGACAGACGCCCCTGATTGCCTGTAGAGCCGTGATTAATGTAGAAGCATTAAGTACCTCTCATCCCTCCCCTTTAAGAGAGCTCTCTCTAAACCTCCGGCTGCGAGAGGTTACAGAATCACCCGAGAATCGATCTCCGGATGATAGGGCGAGCGCTTTACCACTGCGCCACTCGGAGGCCTATGTTTTTATTTTTTGATTATATTCATTAACAATTTCTCCTGAAAATGTGTGAACTCTTTATGATTGGCGCTTCTGCTTTAAAGAGATACCACCTACACAAGCTGACCACACAGAGGCTGGACCAAGTGATGGATTTCCCTGTCCAATCCCAAAAAAAACAACAGAGCAGTGACTTAAATTAGTACGTGACCACACAGTAATGTTTATAAGATCACAAAAAGGCTGAGGTCATGGGTTGTGAATATTTGCTAGACTTAGGCATGATCTAATGACCGGAAAGTTGCACACAGTTTGTCTGCTGTGAAAGCACATGACACGGCTGTCTGTGTGTGTGTGTGTGTGTGTGTGCTAACAAAAGTAAGTAGTGACTGCAAACGAAGATTTGTGAATTGATACGTCCTAAATCTTTATTTTTTTTTAAATCATAAAATAAATCCCTGAGTTGATGTTTTTGGATTTAAATTTCTTTTCTTAATATGCTGGTCTATTTTCACTTTGGGTAACAACCGATCTACATTACCCACAATGCCTTTCGGATACCTGTGATTGTCGAGCCAGAGGAATTTAGCCCTTATGTCATCCCAACCTAAAGAGTGCAACACAGTATTGCTTTAATCATTCAGGCTGCCTACGTCTCACCTGCTCAAAAGGAAAAAGCTCAGCTCCGCTCAAAAAGATCAGTATTCGAAGCTTCGGCTTTCTTGCTAATCCCACATCAACACCATTGTCCAGGGTTTGTCCAAGAAAAATCTGACGATTACTATGTTAAAATCGTGACTATCAACCTGTGACATCAATCACAGCCTTCTTGTAGGAATAACACAGCACCAACCCCTGGATTAGCATCGGAATAACTGAGCACTAAACTAAACATATTTATGTTTACCATGTGGACTTGGTTTACGTATGTTATTGAATAATCATATTCTCAAATAATATTGAATAATCAAATTCTATTATCAAAATTTTTGTATTTATGTGAAAAAAGCACTGTAAAGGTATTAAAGAAATAAAACAGAAATATAAATGCTATTTTGTTTTTATGTGCATGACGTGTGGTACAGCATGAAACTGAAAGTATCAATTTATGCAAAGTGTACAAAAATCATGTGACCATCGTCTGGCAATCCACTCTCCTCTGTGAAAGCTACTTTGATTAAAAAGCATTCTGTGCCATTTTATATCTTGCTTTTGCAGAATCTAATACTATTTGCTTGTGCCTCTTCCTTTTTAGCCATGTTTCTTCTTATTGCATAAGCATCCCTAACCATGCGAACACACACCTTTTGCATAAAACATACATTGAATAAATATTCACAATGAGAGAAAGTTGCAAAAAAGTTTTATCATTAATTTTCTTCTGTATTTTCAGCACACCCCTAGAGGTTGTTCAAGATTACACTTAGTAAGCGCCTTGTTTTCCCAAACACATTCATGGGTTGGGTTTACATTAAATACAAAAACAAACCCAGTCCCAAATGCAAGAGCTAAAGGCTCATAGGTACATTTGTTGTTGTTTCCTTCATCTTTTAAACTAACTTTCAGAAAACACAAGCTGCTGCTCTTGCAAATTCACAGACAGATGTGTTAAAGCCGGCAGTGAGGTGAGTTTCCTGTAGGCTGGCGAATTTAGATAGGGCAGGGTGGGACATAATAACAGTATGGATGTATATTGTGATAAGGAAGTGTAAAACAGTTACACTGGGACACATCGCTTGAAATAGACAAAATTAGAGGCAGGCGGGCATACTTTTTAACCCATTCATTTCCTAAACCAAAGGATATTATTGAATAAGAGATCAATAAATAATGGATTAGATCTACTTTCTAGAGTCAATCTTATTTCTTTAATAGATAAAGCCCTGACTGAAAGGGTCCCCTGCTTCAGATATTAGACTGTAACTTAAATTACTAAAATATTAGTTTTAGTATGCTTTTCATGTAGGACTTGTAACTGGAGTCTCAATAGTTCAGGACTGGAATTTCCTACAGTTTTACCTGAGCCTCCAATAACGAAACTGGACTGCATATTCACTTAAACACATCTAATGTTATATTTATCTTCCAGCTGCCTAACACATAGTATTCAGAGGTTGGTAGTAACGAGTTACATTTACTTAAGTAACTTTTTGGAAAAAAAATACTTCTATGAGTAGTTTTACTACACCATACTTTTAACTTTTACTTGAGTAGATTTGTGAAGAAGAAACGCTACTCTTACTCCGCTACATTCGGCTCCACTCGACTCGTTACTTTTCTAACCATTTATTCTACACATGCAGCAGGTAGCTCTACCACCTGACTGTTTCACCAATCAGACGCAGCAACAATAATCACATGACTCCGCTTGACCAAATCACCCGCAATAACAATAACCACAATCTTCAGCCGGTGTTCTATAAATTCAACCTACCTGTGAATCCGTCCTACATACAATCACTCGTGCACACAAAGGTTTCCGCATCTTTCTCTAATTTTGTGGAATGCCCATAAATCCATGCTGCTACTAGTGGGATCTTGCGGTTAGTGTACAATCTTGCTGTGAATATGTGAAAATGCTTTTTTCATGTTTGTGTGATTATATGTTAACTTTAATTGTACATATAATGTTATTTTAACAGTCTATGAATATATAAGTATATTTCAGTACAGAATTAATCACACGTAAATTTTTATGCATCCCCAAAAAATATGATGTTTTGCGACAAAAGAACAGCTTCATACTGCAGTGTCTTCTCTATCTGCTAAAATAGACACACACTTCAGCACAGATATACACACAAATATATAATTATTATAAATTTCTAAAAAAAAAAATGGAAATTGTGATTGAGACAGCTACTCAGTACTTGAGTATCTTTTCACCCAATACTTTTTTACTCTTACTTGAGTAATATTTTGGATGACTACTTTTTACTTCTACTTGAGTAATATTATGTTGAAGTACAGCTACTCTTACTTGAGTAATTTTTTTGGTTACTCTACCCACCTCTGACAGTATTGACTTGATTGTTTTGACTGCAAAACAATCCCTGCTATCTGAGATCACCCTAATGAGGATGAGTTTGATGTTGAGTCAAGACCTCATGGCGCTTTTCCATCTTGCCCTGGGCTTGCTCATCAGGGACAAGCGGATCATTTTGATTCATATATTCTCACACACTTCATACACATTTCCCTGATTTTCTTTTGATTTTGTAAAGTTGCTTTGGAAAGTGTAAAGCGCTATACAAATAACATTAAGTTGCATTTGTATGTGCAAGTATGTTGTAAAACTAAATCTATGTCCCATACATATTATTTTATTATTTCTATCTGATATTAACTGTACGCTGACTGTAATAGAGAAAAGCAGGACATTTGCATTCAACTGGCTGTAAATCTCACTCATTCTGGGAAAGAAAAAGTTTTAACTCTACAGAGTCGGTCAAATAAACTTTCAAAAACAATGAAAAACAAACAAGCAAACACACAAATAAAACCTTCTCCGTATGAAAATGAGCCTTAAAAGTAACATGAACTAAAATAAAGCCTAGCGAGCCTGTGCGTGAGCTGCGCTGTAGTACAGAGGGCTGAAACACCTGAGCAAAACCTGCTTATTTATTCATTCATTCATTTATGTTTTAAGCTTTTGAAATATCGTATAATGAATTCCAGTATTTTTAAACCTTCTAACTCCATTTTAGATTTGTGCCCCAAACACGTGAAATGTATAAGAGGCTGTTTGGAGGAATATACATGAAACAAGACCAGTTTCTTACCGCCAGTGTCGACTCAGGTGCTCAGAAACGCGACTTCCTATGACGCTCGCCTGGCCCTGCGCATGCGCTGTTTCTCTTTCAGCGAGTTTCAGTGATTTCCTCCGAACATTCCCGAAAGTCCGCGGCGCAGTGAAAGTCAAAGCGCAAATCCCAAATCACACACTTAACTAACCACTACTAAAGGTGTGAAAGTACTGCGACAGCGGAGGAGGTTTGCGCATAACACAAGTCGTCCAGGTGAGCACTGTGGCACAGAAAGAGTAGAAAAGCTGGAAACGGCTATAAACAACACAAACACGGATTGTTTCACAGCCGCCGGAAGTAAAATGGGCGTTTTATGGAAATCAGTCACTACCGTTCATAGATAAAGGTTGTTACTCTCGGGTCTTTGTGGCGTGTTTCCCCCCCTCATTCTCTCTCCAACACACCGAAATCTTCATACTAAGTGGTTTGACTGGTCACTCAATGGAAAAAAATCCGGCTGGTCAAACTAGGTACAGTACTGGCGGTTCAAACAGCCAAGCTGCTCAAATGACCAACAACAAATCATAGGTCCTGAAAGTTCCTTTTCGTTTGGTCTTTCTTTCTTTTAAATTTTTCACTCTGAAGAGTGAAGCCACAGTGCTAACCACTACACCATGTGCCTTCTAACATTTTCTTTCAGTATTATTTATATCGACAAGTGTTATTAATTGTTACAGTTTTAATGTTTTTAAACTTCTATTGAAGCTTCAGTAATTTCCTCATCTGCCACATTGAATGGTAATTTCCAACTAAATTTGTTTATTCTGCTAGTTGACATTTTGTGAAATAGTTATTATACCAAACCAGGGTGATGGTAAGAACTGTATTAGGCCGGTTAAATACAGACATTAGCTAAGTGTGATCTGTGAATCAATGGAACAAACTTTAAAATTACTGCTACAGTACTAATGCAAAAATTTTATGCATTTTTTTAAAGGAAAAAACAAAGCAGTAAGACAATTATAAAATCTCAGCATTAATAGAATATTTATATTTTAAATTTCTATTTAAATAGAAGAGATTAATTTGCTGATAAATCTTTTTAATAACTTAAAATAAGTATGCCTACAGTATACAGTAAATAGTTCATCTTGAATTGGCCTAATGTATTCTGTTGTTGAAAAAAAAAAAAAACAGGCTTTAGAGCTCCAAGAAATAACTACAATATTACAGTATTCCTGTGCACATAATGAGCCTTTTTCAAAGGAAATTCTATGGTGTATAGTGTTATTTTAGGTTCACTCAGAAAGGCAAACCAAAAAAACTGAACTGGTACCTGGAATTGTTTCACACACGGGGTCTAACATTTATTAACTAGGACCACTAAAGGCACATTGATCTTATGGAAATTGTTTAGATTTGTATCAAATTCAAATTCATAGCAAAAAAAAGAAGTCTGGTTATTTTTAAACACTTTGATTTCTTGTGAAATTTACTATGAATTATATACTCTTTGAATCCATAGAAAAAGGTTAAAAATGACGACTTCACACACTGAGTTGAGCCGGGGATGCTCTGCCATCTCTGAGTTGACCTCACAGAAATGCTGCTTTGATTTACGAGACAGTCTTGCGTTGGCTACGGCTGCTAATTGGCTGCAAGTGTCAATCAAATCTTTACATCTCTGCTCTCATGTTTGGTCTTTAACCTTTTCACAGCCTAAATACCAGCCCAAGGTCCATCTAAACCTGCTAATGATGGGAGGCAGAGAATGACTGCAGGATGGAGACACTTTTTCTAGCTTATGATGGAGGGACAGCAAGCACTTTATATCAGAAATAGACTCAACAGCAAGAATACCCCATACTGTTACAAAACATTTTAACTCTCAGTGCAGTTTTACTCAATTGATGTAAACATGCTTGTAATTTTGCAATCGTTATTGTGAAGGTTGTTAACTTATTTTTGGGTTGCATTTAGGTAAGTACTTGAGTGCAAAATAGAACTAATGGAATGTTGGCAAATAGCTTTGTAGAAATAATGGTGAGTGATCAGATTTTTTAAATTTATTTGAATCATAAGGCAAGAACAAAGTAGATACATTTACAGTAATACTGTATTCTGTCCCTGGCACTAAGATTCTCAAAGTGAGGAAAGTCTGACACCTTGTGGTGAAATAGCAAATGTCATCTGTGTTGTTTTGCAGTGAATTGTTGGTTCATCCATTCATGACTAGTTCAACACTGTATAGTACTTGAACTAGTTATCCATTGTTATTGTATATATATCCAGTAAATAATATATATTTTTATATTTAGAATATTTAGAAGAGGTGGTAAAGAAGTGTAATTAATCTAAATCTAGTGAATTGGTGTAAATCTAGTAAACAATTTGGTAAAAATGAATTAAAGCTTTAAATACGTAACCTTAATTGAATAAGAAAATTGCAAACTCTTACATTTACTTAAGTATGAAAGCCAGACTAAGAAATGATAGACAAAAGCAAACACAAACAAACAAGCAGCAGTAACAACAACATGAAAAAATAGTCTCAACTAGTCTCAAAGGAATGTAGAAAAGTATTTACCTACATGTCAAATAATAGTTGTCATGATAACTATGACCATAAAAACTAGTTAAATTGAGCTGTTTCAATACATGCAGCAGATTGACTACAGTGGTCGTTACAAGTCTCAACCTCACTGTCACATCTGTTACAGTTGATCAGATAATTGATGCTATCTGATACTAGGTCAACTTATGATTTTGTAAATACTATTTCTGGATGCTTTCTTTCCACTCTCTCTCTCACTCACTCACTCACTCACTCAATACCACTTATTCTGTACAGGGTTGCGGAAGACAATAGGCAGAGTACACCCTGGATGGGGTGCCAGTCCATCACAGTGCACAAGCATACACACCATCACACACTCACTTAAACACCACGGGCAATTTGGAAATGCCAATTAGCTAACCCTGCAAATTGCAAACTGAAGCAGCCAGATGGGCTCAGGAGAAAACATGCAAACTCAGGAATAAAACACCTATATGTTTACAAACTTAATTTATTGTAGTAAGATGCAAGAGGTCAAATCATATTGTTGAGTGTTGGGATGCTTTTCATTGAGGCCTGGGAAACTGCTCAGGTTTGGGGGCAAGATACATGGAGCAAAATAAAAGCTAAAGCTAGAAGAAAACCTTTGTCAGCTTAAACTGTAGTTGAGTTTCACCTTCCAACAACCCTAATCATTCTGGTAAAGCTACACTGGAGAGATTCACAACCAAGGACCTGAATATGTTAGAATGGCCCAGTCAAAGCCAAGCCAAACTATATCCGTGTGATTTGTGGTAAATTACTGTTCACCGCAGTCTTCATTCATTCTGACAGCGCTTGAGTAGGGTTACCAATAAGAATGGACATAAATATCAGCATCCAGATGTGCAAAGCTAAAAGAAACATATCCCAGAAGACTTTGAGCTGGACTTGCAGCCAAAGATGTCAACTATTGACACAGGCAATGTGAACACTTATGCAACCAACAAATGTTTATCTTTTTGGTTCATTAATAATTATGTGTCTGTTTGGTTTCCATAATGAAACAGTGGAGAAATATGGAAAAATGTAAAGTGTTGCATTTGTCTGCAAATACACTTCTGCAAGTACATTTCTAGCAAAATGAAGATTCAGGTATCATACACAAAACGGTCTAATTCTGGAGAGGCAACGTTAATAAAACAAACAGAGCAATGTTCCAGTGTGCCACAAATAAAGAAGAGCTGACAGAACACCCACACTAAAAACTTGGCAGCATTGGTGTTGCTAATCCTCCTTTGGCTCTTAACCAGTCATTAGTTGCCTTGCAAAGGGTTGGGAGTGAAAAGAATTATTGCAGAGGGTACCAAAGGAAACACACCTTCTAGAAAATGCCACTGGAGTCACGCAGTGGTCCCTGTTCCAAACGCAATAATCCATAGATGAGTTATTGCATGAAGCAACGCTATCATGGTGGGAGTGCAGCAGTTTCTGCTCTCATGGCCATTGCTTCTTTTGCCTTAGGGTTAGGATGAGACATCAAGCCTGGGTTTTCTCTCAGGTTATGATTGTCAAAGTGTGAGACACAATACTGAAATATTTGGCCTTACATTCTGGCAGTCAATAAAATATCAGCTCTAAGGTCTAACTTGGAAAAAAAACAACAACAACATGTGGACCACCAACATCCAACTAATCAGTACGGGGTGGCTACTTCCTGCCAGTTATGTACAGGAGGTCTAGCATTCAGTCCTTCTGGCCTAGGCTGCACATCTGCTTGTGTTTTGTGGTCAGGACTTTAGAGAGATCATTTTACTGAGAAGATCAATTACTTTTAAATTGTGAATTTGTCCATAGACCATTCTTTGGACATTTTTACACAAAATATGAATTATACAATATTCCTTTTAATCAAGTGGAGTGGAGATGAAGAAAGATGATTTTGCAAAATATAAGTGAGTACAAATGTATTGTTGTAATCAGTTGAGAGTAAGTCACCGAGACACCACAACTGCTTGCGATGAACTTGTAACGTGGCATACATTTGAAAAAACAGAGGTGAAGATTCATACACTGTTGCCAAACATCTATCTGGAGGTCAGGAGACCTGAAAATAGCACTGATCCGGTGAAGCGGTTCCAACAGTATTGACAGCGGTCCTGAGGTTCTATCAAAATCCAAGCATGAAGGTTGTTTCCGTTCAGGGGTAAAAATACTGTAGGATTGTGTGCTTTGCATTTCATAGGTAACAGTATCATCTGTTGAAACAGTAAGCTGGACAGGAAACAGAAAACTCTTCCAAATGCATGTCAGTTATTCTTATCTAGTGTATCAAATAACTGGAAAGGCATAACAAGTTGGGATTTACTGCTGTGAACACCCAATTACTCTCACTCCACTCCATTGCACTGTAAAATTGCTTGTTTGGAACAAATATGGGAGAAATGAAATGGCTTGGCAACTTGAAAAACATTTTTTAATGAGCAGTGAGCTATCAGTAGGAACGAAATAAGCAGACAGACTGACTCTCTCCTGCAGGAAAGATTAGGGAACAAATGAAAGGAGATTCATCAGTTATACATTCCTCAGTTAATTTTTGTTAATCCTTAGTCTGATTATCTGTAGCTGGGAATTGGTGGTGTGGTGATGCATTAGATATAATTATACATCACACACACACACACAGAGGCATGATGCATTCACTTTTTAAGGGGCACAATTCCATGTCATTGTTATCTAAATCTAAATTGTTTATACAAATTTATTTGCAAAACACATTAATTCTACAGATGAGGATATGTATTTGTGCTCCAAGTTCAATTATTTATATATTCAATCATATATCTGTTCATGGCAAATTCATTATTTCAAGATAAAACAAGATAAAATAATTGTAGTGGAAATTACCTTGGAACCACCTGGTTAAAAACTATTTGTCAATATTTAAGTCATATATGTTGTTTCCCTATAGGTATGAGTAACATCCAATTTTGACATTTAGGGAACATCCACTCATCAACATATATGATGCACAATATACTGTATTTGACCATGCAATTATTTATTAAACAAGAATTAAGCCAAAAAAATAATGACATGAGTCAATACTAAATACTCGCTTACTGCTTCCACAGGATTGAAGAGGGTAAGTTGCAGCCAGGTTGTGCTAATCATCAGCTCTTGATTAATTGATCATCAGCAAGTGTGTAGACCTCTATAAAAGCAGAAGTTTTGGCAGTTCAAGACAGAGCATTCAAGTGTGTGTTAACCCAATGCCAAGAGGGAAAGACAAAAGAAATGGTCTTAGATAATCAACTGTTGCTGCACTTCAATCTGGAAAGGGTTAAAACCATTTCCAAATAATTTGGAGTTCAACATGCTACAGTGAATAAGATTTTTCACAAGAGTAAAGCAGTTCAAGACAGTTGCCTATCTTGCCAGAAATACAGTAGATGTCCCAGCACATTCACCCCAATATCAGACCATGCAATGCTAAAAGAGATACAAAAAAAAACCAAGAGCCCTGACAGCACAATTAGAAGAAAAATATAAAGTTTATTTGAAAGGCTCTCCTGTCAAAAAACAACATACTGTAGGAGCACAGCTGAGATTCGCAAAACTGCATCTAAACAAACTACAAGACTTCGGAACAATGTGCTATGGACAAATGACCCCAAAGTAGAATTGTTTGGCCTTAATGCCCATCACCACGCTTGGTGGAAAACAAACAGCTTTTCAGCAGAAACACCTCATACCCACTGTCAAGCATGAAAATGCAGGAGTGATGATTTGGGCTTGCTTTTGCAGCCACAGGACCTGGACACCTTGCAGTCATTGAGTTGACCATGAGCTCCTCTGTATATCAGAGTATTTTAGAGGCAAATGTGAGTCCATCTGTCCGACAGCTTGGACGAAATTGAGTCATGCAACAGGACGATGATCCAAAACACACCATTAAATACATCGGAATGGCTGAAAAATAAAAGAATCAAGGTTTAGGAATGGCCTAGTCAAAGTCCAGACCTCAATTCAAATGAAATGCTGTGATGGGACCTTAAGCAAGCTGCGCATGTCGGAATGCACAAAAAGCTCAGTGCACTGAAACAATGTTGTAAAGAAGAATGGGCCAAAATTCCTCCACAACGATGTGAGAGATTGATAAAGTCATATACTGTAGGAAACAATTACTTCAAGTTATTGCTGCTAAAGATCTACATGATCTACAAGCTATTGAATTATGGGGGATACTTAGTAATGCCCACGTTTTTTGCCTTTAAGTCTATATATTCACGTGACTTGTATGGGTGCAGGATAACAAAAATAGTTTAAGCCTACCTTCTTTATCATCTTTCTGCATCTCACAACCATCGGCCTCAATTTTTTTTTCCACATCCCAGTCTGATGGGCATCTTTCCACAGCAGCGACTAGCCAATAAATTAGTCTACAATTCACCTAGTCTACAAGTGCTTCCTTCATTCTATAAAACACAGACATTCCCAGATGAAAAAAACAGACATTCAAAGGTCCATAAGTCATTAAAAGCTTCCACTCATTTCCAGTAGGGAAATCTTTCCCCTACCATTATGAATTCTGTTCAGCTGGATTATCTCACTCTCAAGAGTCTGTGAGCAATTAATCTGAGTTATTATTCAAATGAAGTCTAAGGGACATATCTCTGTGGTGGAGAATTTGAAGCTAATCCCGGATACTAAGTGGGGCATATATACATGTTTGCTTCTAGACACCGTGAGAACTGCCATGTGAACAAGGCACTGATCTCGAAGGGACAGTGACATGGCTGACTATAAATATCATGCATATAAAAAGGAGGTGGGGGAAGGGAACAGTGAAATGGAAACTCGGTGTGAATTCGGGAATGTGGTGGATTCAATGAATTCACATATTAATAATTCATCATAAGGCCTTGCCACGTTCTTCAGGAGCTGATCTTAGGTCAGCTTTAATTTCTCATCAATTGTCCTGTAGTAAGCCAGACAGGGATTGTGTCATAAAATCTTAGGCTCTTGGCATTATTGGCTTTTGAATATGTCTGAGACATACAGCATGTAGAGGAGAGTCAGTATATGTGAAAAAACATTCATTCATTCATTCATTCATTCATTCATGGCTGAGGACGGTGTTTGGGACACAACCTGAAGGGGCCACCAGTTCATCACAACATGCACATCCATATGCTCACTCACACACACACCTAGGGCAATTAAGTAGCCAATCCACATACTGTCATTCGGTATTGGGGTGAGAAGAAACCCACAGGAAACCTACACGGTCCTTATACCAGATCTAAAAACTAAAACGCAATTAACCAACAAGTATCAAAAGGAAAAACATTCATTTTGGCAGGAAAGATATTTATACAATGAAACAACTTGGTTCTCATTTCTAATTATCACACTTCCACACCCCCATTGGGTATCATTTCATTCTATATATAGAGTGCAGCTATAAATAGATCCGGAGTATAACCAGTGAGAGGAGGTGGGTTAGTGGTGGGAGATGGGAAAATTGGGACAAAGCCAAAATGTACTCATTTCATTATTACATGACATCCTGCATTGCCTGCGGCTATTTGAGCGGTACAGCAGGTGTAGTTTTTGTCCTTCGTGAATGGAAAGGATGCAGTCATCACCAAAGCATTCTGCCTAGTGACACAATTGAGCCCCACCACACGTTTGGGAGAGAGTGAGTGAGTGAGTGAGTGAGGTTGTGTGTTGTAGTGTGTGCTGGAAAGGAGACTGCAATATATCAGAGCAGCCAGTAGATGGCAACCTTGCAGCAGATCAATTGTTTGCTGGACTTATGGGCATGTTGAACATGTTGTTGAGGTTGCTGTTGCTATTAGTACATGAGTTTTCATATTATTCATAATATTCATATAAGTAGAGGTGGGTGACATGGCAAATCTATATTATTATATTAAAAACAAAAACATTTATTTGCAAAAATCCAAGGAAAAAAAAAAAAGAATAAATATGGTTGGGGTTATTATTTTAAAATATTTATGTAATGATTATTAAACCTCTAATGAGTTATTTGTTATACTGACTGGAAATATTTCAAGAAAGTGATGTCATGCTAACAATATTGCAAAATCAAAATGATTCTGTTACATGTTAAATACGTTTTATTTTTATATATATTTATTGCCAAACGCTCACATGCTTTGTGCACCATATGATCTTGTAAGCAGTTTTAGCATGGATAAAAAAATCTCTGTATACAATCCTGTAGTTCATGTCTGTGTCATTGGATTGTTAGGAACATTAGTGACACCCAATTAACCACTGGTCTGTGACAGAAACAGGAAAATAGAAGGAGAGCTCGCTTATAATTTAATAATTCTACAGATTTCACCACAGCATATTTCTTTATCTCATTATGTGTCTGCACATAATGAGATTGTCTGTTTGAGAATCTTGGCATGGACTATGTGAGCTGTCTTACATGTCAAGCTTTTGTCTGTCACTTGGTGGTCAAACTGATCTGCTACTGTACATATCTTGTTTCCATACACTTTAGAAAGGCTTGCCAATGCCATGTGTTGTTTCTGTCTCTGGCTGTTGATCCAGACTAAACTCTCCTGGGCCACACCTGATCCTGTGGTGCTTTGTAAAAATGAGGTGGACGACAGATCCTGGACTGAATGCAACTTTAGTCACATGAGCACCAGTCCATGCTGAATGGTCACACCAGTAATAAACTCCCCACCTGCATTTGTATTCTGAAAACAGTTATTCAGCTAGCACTGACCTCTGCTGGAAGCAATTATTGTTGCTAAAAGTCAAACAAGTGCCCTTTTTGGCCTCAGCCAACCAATTTAAAGCACTCTGTAGAGGCACGTCCTGCACCTCGTCTCCTTCATGCATTAGAAGCCAGTAATCGATTTTTCCTGCATTTTCTCAAGGTCCTAATGACATTCAACAGCTTGCAGTGGAAGCTTGTTGCCTTGCTACTAATTGTATCTAGGTTTGCATAAATTTGACATTGAATAAACATGTTTTGTTTTCTGTACTAGGAATAGATTGTAAACACATAAATAGGGGCGATCCATCATCATAGTGACACAACAAACCTGACCTTGGTGCAATGATAAAATTATGCCCATGGAAATAATTGTGCAGAGCTTATTCAGCACCTAGGTGATGAAAACCTCAAGGAGAACCTTTATGAGGCATGTGATAACATGATGTTTTGATACTTTTAGTCACAATCCACCCTGCCCTTCTATGATTAATTAAATAATACCTTACATCACACTATCAGTCTATTTGAGGATTGTAATATAGATTCTTACCAGCCTCAGGTCTATGTACTGTACATAGATGTTAGGTGTGTAACCAAACATTATTCTGCACACACAGATATAAATAGCAGACACATTATTTGCTTTTTCATTTTTAAGGCATCTCAAGACTAGAGGTGTGTGGCAGGATCCTGTAGGACACAGTGAAGCTTGAGGGACATAGTGTTTAGACCATGTTTACAGAAATGCATTGCATTTACAGCTTTTTTCACCCTTTTGTCATGGTCTGTTCAGGGTCACAGTAGTTTAAGGCTACTATATTGTATATATAACAAACTAATTTCTTTGATAGAGACAGGGGCAGCCTGGTGGTTGTTGGACTGCTGATTGGAGATTCGAGTCCCAGTGCAGCCGGGCTGCCACTGTTGGGCCCTTGATCAAAGACCTTCACTCAACTGCTCAGATACAATATGGTGTTAAGCTGGCAATCCGGCCATGAAAAGAAACGACTTTTTTGATATCAAACAATTGATATCTCTCCAAGAGTGGGGTGTGTTCTTTGCTCAAATGTGCCAAGGCACGTTGAACTAAAAACAAATCTGTGAAAATTATAACTGTATGACCAGGTATAAAAAACTATCTTGCATACATCTCTAGTTGAGATGAATTATGAACCCAAGTGATGTAGCTGAGATTAATGAACTGTCAGAGTCAGAATTTTACAGACCATGCTGACACTGCAAGCATTTTTATCTACCCAGTGTAGACTCCTTCCATGGCATCAGGTCATCAGGGTGGGCACCATCCTCCACAGTGTTTTGGTGACAGGCTTACAAAACCTGTCTCTTACCTGCCCTCTTCTCTTAAAACTCCTGCTGCTTGAGGGTCACCTTGTAGGGCTGTCGATGCAATTTTCTGTGCCAGAGCCAGTTCTCAGTCTCAGATTTTGACCTGATTGTCTGAGGGACTGTACATGGACTTATATACACTTGAACAGCCTGATGGTTAATTAGGATATCACTGTAGCTAATAGCCACAGGTAAGATGTAAGTTCCAACCTCATTGTGCTACTTGAAGGCTTGATTCCCTTCCTAAAGATTGGTACCCCTTAGGGTGTAACGCTATAACAATGTGGATTGATATTTACAAGATCAAAGAACCAATGATATGATGTCACTGAAGCAAAGTGTGTAAACAGTAAACATACAGTATATGTATATATAGGGGCCCAAAATGTATATACATTGAACATGAAACATATATATATATATATATATATATATATCTATATATATATTATAGCCACATCGATGTTTTCAAATTGGAGTTTCAAATTGGACGAACTACCAATAGCCAAACCAACCTGTTTGGAAGAGGCCGTATGCATGGAAGTACTTTAGGTTTAGAAAAAAGTTAGACAGACAGTCAAATTGGCAAAGCATGCCAATCTAAATTAAAATACTTGGGAAATACCACAAATTTACCAGAAAACCTTAAAAATAAATATGGCTTATATTCTAGTCCTGTGGTTAACGTGTGAGAGACTTCCTCACCTTCCCTGACCTGCTTTTTCCCCACCAAAAATTATCCACAATTCCATAAGAGCTATCTCTCTATCTCTCACATCTGTTGTCTCTTATTTTATTTGTAAGGATCTGAAGCCCTACAGTATAGTCAAAATCGAAGGCTTCTGTGAGCTATTGCATATATTCAAAGCCAAAATACACCATTCCATCAAAGGCAGGATTTAGATAAAACTTGCACACCATTCAAGTTGAAGATAATATTAGAAGAGACCTAACAGCTGCAGGACAGTAACTATCACAACAGATGGTTGTACAGTACATAGTGGACAACTGAAGCCTGTGTAAACATTATATTGTACAGTATGTAACCTGCCATTAGGACAGTGTTGGCTCTGTATGTTAAAGCTCTGGGTTACTGATAGAAGAATGAGCCCCAGCTCTGCCACGATGCAGCTCGTGAGCCCTTGAGCAAGGTTGTCTGCTAAAGGGGCGCGGTATAATGGCTGACCCTGCGCTTTGACCCCATGCAGCTTACTACAAAGAAGCTGGGAATAAAGAATTTCAGGGTGCAGTAATGGATATGTGACAAATAAATAAACTTAAACTTAAAATAATACTAAAAAAACAATCAATTATGTTGACACAGACTGAAAACTGGCTCACACTGGATTCACTGGATCACTGGATTGTCTTTAGAGATGCATGTGAGGAGTGAAATATATGCAACAAAAAGTATATAAAATTATATTGCTAATCGGACAATACAATACGACTGTGAAGGTTTAAACAAAAGTCCTAGTGTAATGTAGGAAAGATTAGAAGTTTAACTGGTCCTCATTTGTACTTTAAAAGCGTTTTATTCTTAGGACCTTAAAAAAATCAAATGAAATTGTGTTTGAATTTATGAGCTAATAAACTATAATTCATTGTGTGAAATGGGCACATAATATCATTTTATATCGATCACAGTTCCATGATTCAAATCAAAAGGAAATCGTATCATGATGTACTGTACTTTTATGCATTGGATTGCCAGCTATTTAAGATTTCCTGATTAATCTTACCAGGATATGACTACATGTAAAATTCTCAGGACATGGGCAAATTATTGCACCCAGAAAGGGTGAACCTTAATGTTGCTGTTGCTAGGCAGAGTGAACATAATGGATCTTCACCAGCCCACTGATTTATGTTCAAAAGAATGAAAGAACATTGTAGGTGGCTTTGATGATGAAACAAATCCTACCACGTTCCATCTCCAAGACATGCTTTTAACTGAATTTTAGATGCTTTAGTCTTTCTCACCCTGTCCACTGACCTGTCCTTTGCCTACAGTATAAGCATACAGTATACCCATGGTATAGCTATTGCATATCATTCTACAATTTCTTGATGCAACAGATCTTCTACTTCAAGCATTTCCTCCGGGAATATGTTTATTTGTGCCGTGTAGCTTTACTTGGTTCAAGACCAAACCCACTGAACCTTTCTCCATGCTCTGCTTGATCTACTGTGTCCCCATGTCTAAGAACAAATACAGCTTACTGTACAGTCTCAGATGTCACATTCAATTGAGTAGACTAACAAAAAGTGTCTCTGATCTTCATAAGAATTACAAAGACCAGAGATATCAAAGGGAAACATATAGATGGACATATAGATTATATTATAGAGTAACACAAGAACTTCAAAACAGGAAAATCTTCACCTTTTCCTGTTTTGCATCAGGTGAAAACAGTGGCATTGAATTTTTCAGAATCACTCTTTAAATTCATTTGTACTTTTTGGTGTTTTTGGCTCTGCTGAGCTCCAGCTGTGTAAACACCCACAGAACAAAAATATGGCAATGAAAAAAAGGTGTAATGGGCTAATTAACAGTGACCTGTGGCGTGCTCTGGAGTTGTTTCCTCCAGGTCTGCTACAACGCGTAAGAGCAAAAGTATTCTGAACCGTAGCCATGTGCTATTTAGGCTATAATTGGATTCAAGATCTTAGACGGTGAGTTTATACAGAATGGTGTTAAAGGAGTCTTTTTCAGCATCCACTTTGTCCACCACGTCTACAGCTTGGGGTGATTATTACTACAGAAAACTATTTTGATTTCCACATAGTGAAAAACAAACAGAATGCATGACTACAACCTTATATACATTCAAGAAATTTGGGATCACTTTCTAACTCCATGGGCGTTCATGATTTTTATTTCTTTCTACATTGTAAATAATGCTGAATGCGTCCAAAATATGTAATATTTTCCTTTGAACCGTTGACACTGAGATGTGTCTGCTACTCAAGATCTGCAAAGCCTTCATAACGGCTCTAATCTGAGGTTGTATTTGTTAATTGGTGATTTCTGAGGCTGGTAACTCTAAATGAACTTCTTCTCTGCAGCAGAGGTAAGTTTTGGTCTTGCGTTCCTGGGATGGTCTTCATGAGTGCTTCATGGGTTTTGCAAATGCACTTGACACAATACTGTTCTTGCAAGAACTATTCCAGAAAGGCTAACCTCCATGTCTTAAAATACGAACTGACTGTAGTTGTTGATGTTGTTACATAATTACCTAATTCCATACGTGTTATTTCATAGTTTTGAAATCCCCAATATTGTTATGAATGTTATGAAAATAAATCACTAAACAAAAACAAAGAAAAAAAGGTGATCAAACTTTTGAGCGGTAGTGTATAATAAATGCATTTAACCCAGAGTTTTACTTCTACCTTGATATCATCAATGTAGAAAGTTTTCTCAGTACGCCAGATTCATGATTGGTCTGCTTGCTTCATGTGTGAAATGCTGGCCTCCAAGGAACTCCTTTAACGGCCCAAATACCGTACATGGAATGGTTGGGAGCGAGGTCAGGTCATGTACAGTATGAGGATGTGGCAATAACTCCTGGTTCTTGTTAAGTCCTAGTTTGACTTAACCTCCCCTTTTTTGTATTGTGTGTACTGCCTTACTTTCAGTATTGCAGTATGTTTTGTCTTGCACTGTTTCTCACTGCCATATGAGATAGTGTTATAACTTTAGTACTACTGGATAAAAACGGTAGGAAAACTTTTAATAAAAACAGTTATTTTTAATGAATACTGTACTTTCTATAATGATAGAATTGAATTTAAATTGCAATAAACAAATTTAGACTGTAATTTATAAATCCAGTTAACAGAAGAATTTACTAAAGCTTTATGCAAAACTGTGTTTTGCATAATCACCTGACAGACATGACAGAAATATGGCCCAAATCTTGTCCGTTTGTGTGGGGGAAGTACAGATACAGTGTATAAAGATTAGGTTGTAAAATTCTAGTGTATTTCTTTAAGGAGGATGCAGTAATTTTTTTTTTTTCCACAGACAAAGTCATACTATCAAAAAAAGTCTGTCATTAATTTTGGAGCCTTCACCAGAATTCATCGAATAAGGTCAAAGTGGACAAAATATTCATTAATTAAACTTATAAATGTAGGAAAATTAAAGATACAGTACTCAATGCCGTGCTAACCGTGTAACCTTTTGAAGGTGATCTTCAGAGCTTATTAGCATGCTGTTCACATCTGATGCTGTCACGGGTGCTAAGGCGATGAATGGTTCTCCATTGTTATGCTTTTATTTGAAAGAATGTGCAGTGTTTCAGTAGTGGCTGAGTGAAGCTGCCACTATTGAAACACTGCACTTAGTGGCAGCTTTGCTCAGCCACTATTGAAACACTGCACATTCTTTAAAATACAATAATTTAACAGTGAAACTGCCATGTCTCTTACTGAACCTCACTTTGTTACATGCATGAAGAAAATGTACATATTTTTACATAATTTACATATTATATTCCTTATCACAAAATGGACACCTTTTCTCATTTCTTGGGTGAATAGTGCATATACTGTATACTGTATGCATGAATGAAAAAGAGGTGAACAAATGAGTTGCCTGAGATCCAGACCTGTAGATTGGGTCAGCGTAAGCAGAACCTGTAAAGGTCAGTTTTGCCACTCTGTAAGGTTAAGCTGTGCCACTCAATCCTGTACTCAAAGTCAAGCCAAGTAGCATTACTGGTGTAAATATTTAATGGATGTCCTTAGGAGGAGTCAAGTACACATCTCACTGTAGGATTGATTGAAACCCTAAACTCTGCCAGTGCCAGTCAGGAGTCACCATGGCACAAAAATCTGTTGAACTTTGTGGTCCTTCATTCATAAAGTTGTCTGTCTATGTACTGTATCAACCTGGCGAATGACCTACAACTTTGTTTTTCTCTGATAGTAAATCCCCAGTCAGATTGTTTCTTCGCATTAAGGATGCATCTTGTTTGAAGTTGTAATGGAGAGAAATTCAACCCCATTTGACTCTGAAAGCCTTCTGAAAACTCCCTTCAATAAAGATGCATCCCTTAGGCTTTTGCCGGATGGCAGAGGAGTGCATTCGAAATGCAAAGATGAAGCATAAACCACTGAGAGGAAGAAATTGCTCTGCAACTTGAGCACAAACTCATTTGAGTAAAAGGACACTGAAAAAAAAAAGACATGTGATGTAAGCTAAACTAAATATTTTTTTTTTGCATGAATATTTTTAATCAGAAATCTAGTTGAGGAAAAATCTGTTCTCATAAATGATGTGGTGACATTTATGTTCATTCCTATTATGATCCCATTACAGGTTCTTGATTTTAAAGACACGTCCTCAGGCTATTGAAAGCAGCTCAATTTACACCCCACGCCGCCCCCCCCCCACCTCCGCAAGCACATAGGAGGAAAATGAACAGGTTGATATTTGTTCTACATCATGGCTGGATGCCATGCCTATTGAACATCAGTCCAAGCATTGGATGCTAAGACAAAATAAAACACAGGCCATATTGTTTTAGCACCCCTAAGGGTGCTAAAACAAAAAGACATGTTGATTCAGTTTGAGGATGACCTGCATTAACATTGGAAAGTGAAGGGAAATAGTGCTCAATAGTGACCATTAGTATTCCAAAATAAGCTAGAAAGTACTTATAAAGATGAATGGAAACAGTGAAGGTAAACAGAAGGCTCAACAGTGTAGTAACTGTAGTCTCCGTGCTGGGTTGGGCAGTGTGTTTACTGGGCTCGTGAACAAACAGCTTCCTTACCTCTTCCATTCAGGTCTGTTTTTGGAACTTCTCGTTAAAACTCGGTCTGTGTAAAAAAAAAAAAATCTGTCATGCTCACAGGTGCTGCTGTTCAACCTAAATAAGGACATACTGAGCATAAAAACTAGCAACGATTAGGTTTCATTATTTCTAATTATCGCCAATTTCGCTCTCCATGTGAGCCTGGCTTGAAAGATGGAGCTCTGTTCTGTTCCTGCTTGTTATTTACTGGGTGTTGGTTTTTCTGAATGACGTAACATCTTCACTCTCACTCTGTGTGTCTGCAAACTATTTCCTCATAAATACTGATTCAAGATGTGCGATCACACAGTCTGGGTGTGGAACACATTTTGAGTCGACATGGTTACAGTGTATGGCTGGAGTGTATGTACTGAACATCATCAACTATACAGTGGAGAAGAAAAATCCCTAGATTTAAGCGCTGCTAGAATGTTAGCTGGTTTGTATTATCAGAGTAATTAACATGTGTGTGTATATTTGAGGTGGGGATTTTGTTTGGTTGAAGAGTTTTATTCAATTCAATTCAGTTTTATTTGTATTGCGCTTTTAACAATAGTCATTGTCGCAAAGCAGCTTTACAGAATCAAAAGAAAATTATGCAGTAAGAAATGTGTGAGGGCGGCACGGTGGTGTAGTGGTTAGCACTGTCGCCTTGCACCTTCACGGTCCAGGTTCGATTCCAGACCAGGCTCGATTCCCGTCTCCGTGTGCATGGAGTTTGCATGTTCTCCCCGTGCTTGGTGGGTTTCCTCCGGGTACTCCGGTTTCCTACCACAGTCCAAAGATATGCAGGTTAGGCTAATTGGTGTTACCAAAATTTCCCGTAGTGTGTGAATGAGTGTGTGTGTGATTGGCACCCTGCCCAGGGTGTACCCTGCAGGCACCAGGTCCCCATGACCCTGAATACAAGATAAAGTGGTATAGACGATGAGTGAGTAAGTGAGATGAAATGTGTGAGAAAATATGTACAAATCAAAATGATCTGGTTTTCCCTAATGAGCAAGCTGAGGGCAAGGGAAAACTCCTTGAGATGGCAAGCGGAAGAAACCTTCCGAGGAACCAGACTCAACAGGGAACCCATCCTCATTTAGGTGATATCGGATAGCAGGCATTGATCTGCATTCCCACAGTTAACAGGCTAGAAGTTCAATATAACACGGGAGGTGTTCGGGGGGTAATACGAAGTCCAAAACTGTTTCTGCGAAATTGTTTCTGCCTGAACTATTGAGTGACTGCAGTCAGAGGAAAGACCTGTCTGCATCAGCCGAATAGAGATCTTCAACTAGAAGTGAGGCACCAGGATGAGTCAGACAGGTCCGGAGGGCAGAAGGGGGTCTGGGTCACTTGCAGATATCTGCCATGTGTAGCGATAGGAAGAGAAAGAGAAAGAAAGAAAACTGTTACGGTCACAGTCACATAATGTATAATGTGAATGTACATTTAGTACAGAGTGCAAGCAGGGACTCCAGCAGAACTAACTATGACAGCATAACTAAAAGGGAGAGCCAGACATACACAAACACAGACATGAGGGCTCCCTGTGAAGTAAAGCCAAAACCAATCACTTCACCATCAACAAACCTGAGTGATGAATGAGTCTAATGGGTATTAATAAAATTACCCTTTTGGATGGCCTTGTGCATTCTTGCATCTAATACATATGCTAACATGTGAGTAATCTGCTGGAGATTCTCATTAGTTACTGAAGCTGGCTTTATTAAAAGTTTGTCCAGCAAATTATGGCCAAAATTATTACAAGTTCTATTATGTTTTCCGTGCATATTACTGATTTCCATGCTTTTCATGCCTTTTACTGAATACTTTTGTTGAATGATTATAGAACTATACGTTTTATATACTGTATACTACACATTTTATATGTGAATATTCCTTTATTCATTTATACATTTATTCATCCAGCTTCACTAACCAGTTTATCCTGATCAGAGTCACTGTGGATCCTGGTAATGTAAGATGGAAATATGTATATCGTGTTTGGAACGCTGGTTCATTGCACGGCTACAGTCCTAATCACGTCTTGGTATGTGTGATGGCAAACATGCTTTGAGATTTACATATCAACATATTGTGAGTCTTGCCACAACAGGTGATTTTTCTTTTCGTAGACAGTTGCAATTTTCAATCTTAGTGGTATACCATCAAGGGAGCTGCCTCCCATGACAGCTTGATGTGTGTGAGCTGAAGCCCTATTTTTCTTAGAAAAAAGTAGTTTGAGTCAGTGTGTGTGTGTGAATGTGCGCATGCATGCATGCTAGTGTGTATCTCCATGCACAAGAGAGAACATCTGCTTATCTGAATGCCACAGCCTTTTCTCACTGCCATAATCACAAGGCAGAATTCATAAGGCAGTGAGAAAAATAAATGGAAATCTACTGTTTGACTTTGTCCAGGACTGTTATAATCTGAACACCATAAGCTCCCCAGGACACGGCAGATATCTGGGCACTGTACTATGTGATTAGCAATAAAAAAGTGTTGTGCATTAAAACAGTTTGCCTCTTTATGCTGCTTAACATTACAAGCTTTGGCATAATCCTGATGTTGTATGCCTTTGTGTTTTTCAGCTATTGCAGAATGGCAGTGTGCACAGAGGGGGAGACAGGAAGCCAGACTGAAACCTCTTTGGTGGAAGATTGCGACAGTACTGTGATTTGCACGCTTGTCTCTAAGAGTTGCAATAATTGTCCAATAAACTGTTTGGTTTGACAGCACTCCGGCCATCAACTTTCATTAAACATTAAGTGTCCATAGAATAAGAGATGCTTTTTAAGCTGAAGAGACACTTAGCACAATGACACCATGTGCTTCAAACTAGATGGACTACTGAATTTTAATACCTGGGCACTTAGAGGGTAGAAATCTAAATGCTTCTTCATAACAGATGCTCACTCTGAAATGTGGGCAGAATCCTCCTGCTTCCGTCGCTGTATTGAAGACACGATGCAAACCCGTCACTCTGTTCCTCAGCATGTGCTGCAGGTCAAGATCAAGATCTGGTCAAGAAATGTAATATTCTTATTGCTCTCTCTCTCTCTCTCTCTCTCTCTCTCTTTCACTATCTCTCTCTTTCCATCTTACTTCACTGACAGCCTTCTTGTCTTTGCTTAGGAAGGTCAAATAGGGACAGGGGATTTATCCGAGTATACAAAAACTGCTGAAAACATAAATTAAAATCATAGAACAGCTAATCAATACAGGCGTCCCTTTTCTTTATCATGTCCATGAGCCACGAGAGCAGAGACTGTGTAGTTAAACATGAAAATATGAAGGGTGTTTAAATCAAACTTGACCAGACCTGTTATGAAATGTGTCTGTTTGTTTCTAAGACTTCAAGCAGAGTACGGTGATGAGCCACAGTAAAATATTTGAATTGTGCAAACATTTTAAAGAAGGCGGTATATCGGTGGATGAAGATCCGGAGGGGGCTTGGTCTTAACATGGCACAGCCATGATTTTGTTCCGTCTGGATGCAAAAATGTAATCGTTTCAAATCAGACCTGAGCCACAATGGCCTAGATTGAAAATTGCAAATATCACTGGTATCATTCAAAGTAAACCCAGAGCCTTCCTCCTCAAGCTCACTGCAAATTTCCTGTTTCTTAAATGATGCCCTTCTGTTTTCCCTCATAGCTCTAAAGCACGGACATTGCTCAGTGTGGCCAATCTTGTATAAGGTCTCACCCTCTGGCAGTCAGAAATAATAAGCCAGGAGCACCATGTGGAAGAGTAAATGTGAGGTCAGGATTCTTCCTGTGTGCTTGCACAAAGCAGGAGAATACTAAACACTCACCACTTTCCCCTTGGGCATCATGGACAGACTCATACAATGCTGGAACTCAAGCCTGAGTCACAGCTATTTGAAGATTCCTCAACAGCGCTGTAGTTTTCAATGTGATCCTTATATTTATTCACATTTATTCGTCGAGGCAGTGAGACCACCCAAAAGCTTTCATACCATGTGCATGCTTGTGAATGATACATGAGTCAGTCTCTGCAGAGAAGGACTTAGAGATTTTTACTTGTGGTATTACAGTGTAGTAAAAAAGGGTTTACATAGCATTGTGTTTAGACATGAATAACAATTCATAGGAGGAAGTGACCAGGATGTGGAGTAATAAATCTTTATAAATCATCTATGCAATTATGGATTTCAACATACTGGGTGAGCAACTGGCAATATTTCACAAAAGGTGATACAAATACTGAATTTCTTTTCTCCAGTAGAAATGAAGCTACTCACCTAAGTAGCCAAATGTTAAGGGGGAAAATACTTCAAATACCTCACTCAAGTTAAAGTAGAAAAGAATAAAGTCTTTAAAAAAAAAAAACATGCATTCTGGCTGTCAATGTACTGTACAAACACAATCTTGCAATAATATGTTGCGACAGATTGGTTAACACAAAGCATTTTAAGGTTTGTTTCAATATAGATACATAATACTGCCATGATAACAAGAAACCACATTATAACTTTTTAAGTATTATGGTTGTCCACAATGGGACTATATAATATCTATTAATGCTCCAAGTGTTTGTATCTGTATTTGTATATAATCAATATGTCTGGTTTAAATCTGGAAAGTTCTTTCTTTCTTCCTTTCTTTCTGTCTGTCCGTCTAAAGATATACAGTATGTCATTGGATTGTTGCATTAAATCCTACACATAAAGGTATATATATATATATATTTTTAAAACAGTAAATTTTCAAAAAAATTCAACATGATCCTGATCAGGCAGTTATTAATAATAAATGTGATGAGTTTCAGATAACTTTTGCAGTGGTTCTGGCAAGAGTAAGTCTTCTTAACTGTCCAGCGCATTTGAAAGATGAAAGATGTCTATTGAATCTTCACCCAGCCAGCCAACCTCACATGGTAAATCTCATTTCATCTGTAACCATCACTATACAGTATTTCTGAAAGAGTTACATTGCATTCCCTTGGCATTATAGGATTCTGTCTGCATTCTGAGTTTTATATTGATATTGAGCTCCAAAGTTTTTGCACTCCTGATAGTAAATCATTGTTTTCTAAATCAAGACTCAAAAAATGCCTATACCTTAAAAAAACATTTATATGTTATTGCAGAATAGGAAAACATAAAAAACTCAATTTTGACAGATTCTGTCAAAGGGGATGATTGGCTTGTGGTCATTAACAATGAGGGGAAAAAACTGTGTCAAGTAGTATAGCTTTTTTAATTCAGAGGCAACAAAAATATCTGTATCGAACAAGCACATAACCTGAGGTGAACATTAAATAACAAATATATTTCTACAAGGGGTGTTTAAGTCAAATCAGGACTTCTGATGACATTTCTTGAGAATGAAGATGTAAAACTAATTGACACTTCAAGCACAGTATGTTGATGAGACTCTAAGCTGCGGTAAAAGAATTGAATGGTGCAAACATTTTAAAGAAGGCCGTACGCAAATGTGGATTTAAAGGAGAAATACTTATATGCAAAATGCTTCTTTCTGAACTGACCATGACATTTGCTATTAGAGAACTTTCTTAGTGCTCACTGGAGTATTTCCTCACTGTCCACAGCCTACACATCATCATTTCTTGATAATACCGTATGTAGTTCAAAACAAATAGTGGTCATATTTCCCAGTCATGCAATTATCACTTGGCACATTTGTTTGCTACCAAGCCAATGTGCTCCTCAGTTGAGCCTCCCTGAAGGACATCAAAAGAAAAATTTCCCACCAAGCTGGATAAGAGAGGCAGGGAGTTTAATCTGTGTCTCTACAGTGCTAATTTATCACTGTGAGCTAGCAGCGGGAGGAGAGCCGGAGCAGGCTTACCATTGTGTCACTGCTGTCAACAGACACAAAGGCATTCATATAAATCTGTCTGCCTGCATCCGTGGGCATTTTGGATGCTCTTCAGAATCTCGACTCGATTTGAAGCCTCATTTCCTTGAAAACAATGCCACGTGGGATGTATGAACATATTATAACAAGTAAATTTCAAGATTGTCCAAGACTCTCATAAGACAAGGTGTTGCTCTTTATGTGTTTTTCCCAAATGTTACGCTAGGAAACAATTGGCATTTGGCCAATTTCTGTCGTTTTACTTAAACAGCTCAAATAAGTCCCGCAATCTTTTACCCTATGAAAGGTCAGCTCTTATCCGGATAAGGAAAAACCACCAGCGGTTCACCACATGACCTTTATCCTGCTTAAGGAATTAAAGAGTAATTCATACGTTTGATTATTGGGTCAATAAAAACCAGTAAAAAAAAAAAATCAAAGAATGTGAAACAGTAATTGAAAACATAGCCTAATGCACTTGTTAGATATTTACAGGCATTCAAGCATTTTGACGTTGATAACTGTGAACCATCTGACAGCAATAGGCAGAATGATGGCAATGGAAAGTGTATTAAAAATGATATAACTAAAATGAAATAACTGTGACTCCTTACAAGATAGAAATAATGATAATCACCTGTCTATCAAAACATCTGTCAATAGCCAATACAGCCAGAATACCCGGAGGAAAGTCTCCAAGCACAGAGAGAACATGCAAACTCCATGCACACAGACCCAAGTTTGGAATCGAACCCGGACCTTGTGTCATTGAGTAGTTACGGCTTTGAGATAATGAGGAGAAGGCTGTGGCTTAAGATTTAAACAGACAAGAATCTACCCCTGTTAGGACCTTGGACATGACCCCTAACTTTCATCTGCTTGGTTTAATTGTACATTCTGTTGCATTCAAATGCCTGGCAAATGAGTACATTTAGAACACTAAGCACAAAAAAAAGGTTTTAAAAAAGGTGCTGTTAAGTCAACACCATGAATTACTTTATCACATACAGTAAATGCCTACACGGCTTTTATCAGTAAATAAACCATGTTTTTTATTTCTATTCTTTCTTTTTTTTTAAATTGCACCCTTAGTTTTCAGCCTTCTTTTTGTAAGATGAACCTTTAAGGTTTGTCCCTGAGGGACTAGTGAATGACTCTTTGAGGTTTTTAAATGTGTCAGATATCTCCGCACTCAACTCCGACATAGCACCTGGTTGAAAAACTAATCCTGTTACTAAAGCGTGAACAATGCTTTCAGCTTGATCTGTTAGCATGAAAGGTTACAATTAAGGGCGGTATTCATACAGCTACATGATATCAACATAAAGCATTTCATGACAACTGACAAAGCTATATAAAATGAAGAGACTTTTTCATGATGCAGCAATAAAGAGAGCATATACGTACACCGTTCAAAAGTTTTAGAACACTTTCTAACTCCATGATGGTTCCTGATTTTTATTTCTTTCTACATTGTAAAGGAA
>JAQMYJ010000004.1:12926806-12939694 GCA_030014305.1 Clarias laeviceps
GGGTTAGATTGTGTCTTTCCCTTGCTCCCCATTCGTGAGAGTCCTTAGATTAAAGAGCGTGATTATCCTGCCTATTCATGTTCTTCCGCGTTTGGGTTTACCATTTACACAACAAAGGGCTAACCGCTAAAGCTACGTCTTCTGGTCACCTAAGGTTATTCCCGATACAGCCTACATAAGTTGAACTTGAAAAATGTTTTCTTATGGCATATATATTCCATATGTGCAACTTACGGCACTCTCAAGTAGCTGGTAGGAACATCTCCTGTCTGTCGGCACATTTTGTTGTGGTATATAAAGTGGCAGCTACCCACTCTCTCTGGTGGTAAAAATTTGACTGATGCTCAGAATGTGGATGGATGTCATTTGACCAGTAAACAACTTAATGTGTTCTTGCAGCATACCTACAGCCACCGTAGGAATATGGGCTTCTGGAAATGTCTCCTGAATCTAAATGATCCACGAACATCGTATGTTGTTGTTCTACCTCCTGGCAGCTCCAACCTCAGCATCCTTCTACCGATATATTCACAATCTCTCCTCTGAACATGACTAAACCACCTCAATCCGGCCTCTCTGACATCACCAAAACAACTACCATGGGTTGTCCCTCTGATGGACTCATTCTTGATCCTATCCATCCTTTTTACTCCCAAAGAGAACCTTAAAATCTTCAGCTCTGTCTCTAAGCTGTAGAGCATCTCTGGTCTCACCGATGTCTTGAACACCTTTTATTACATTCTTGCTGATACTCTTTTATTACACGACATTTTTCTCCACCCGTTCCAACCTGTCTGCACACGCCTCTTAACCTCCTTTCCACACTCTTTGTTGCACAGGACCGTTGACCCCAAGTACTTAAAGTTCTGCACCTTCTTAATTTCTTCTCCCTGTAGCCTCACCGTTCCACTTGGGTCCCTCTCATTCACACACATGTATTCTGTCTTGCTGCGGCTAACCTTCAATCCTCTGCTTTCCAGAGCGTACCTTCACCTCTCTAGATTTTTCTCCACCTGTTCCCTGCTCTCGCTACAAGACACAACATCATCTACAAACATCCTAGTCTTTGGAGACTCCTGTCTAACCTCATCTGTCATCCTGTCTTTCACCAGAGCAAATGAGAAGGGACTCAGAGCCGATACTTGATGTAGACCCACCTCCACCTTGAACTCTTCTGTCACCCCTTCAGCACATCTCATTACTGTCTTGCATCTCTGATACATGTCCTGCACCACTCTAACATACTTCTCTGCCACTCCAGACTTCCTCATACAACACCACAGCTCCTCTCTCAGCACCCTGTCATACGCGCAAAGCAAATACTGCATCTGTTGTACTCTTTCTAGGCATGAAAATATTGCTGCTTACAAAAACTCACCTCTGCCCTTAACCTAGCTTCCACTACTCTTTCCCACAGCTTCATTGTATGACTCATCAGCTTTAGTTTTCTGTAGTTGCCACAGCTCTGCATTGCATCTCCATTGTTCTTAAAATCAGCACCAATACACTTCATCTCCATTCCTCTGGGATCCTCTCACTATCCAAAATCTCTGTCATACATTCTACTACCACATCTCCTAACTACTTTCATACCTCCACAGGTATGTCATCAGAACCAACTGCCTTTCCACTCTTCATCCTCTTCAATGCCCTCCTCACCCTTACTGATTTTCGCTACTTCCTGCTCCACAACAGTCACTTCTTCTACTCTTTGTTCTCTTTCATTTTTCAGATTTCCGATGCCCTTCCTGCCATAACCCTCTGCATTTATGAAGACTTGGTACTGGCACAAGAAAACACCGGATTGTGCCCCCTGTGGTTGCATTCATGCTCCCAAAACCACTATTTCACAATTTGAGTCCTGGAATATGCCTGTGCCATCAAGGAAGAAAAACTCCATTAAAGTAATAACATGGTCTTTCAGTACATTCATGTCATCCGCTTAATTTTATTGCCACGTAACGTTGATGAGCTTAGACCTAACCAATGGGTACTTCCATTCTTACCGTGACACACCCATCGTTCCTGGAATAGCGTCAACCTGGTCTAATTAGACGACATGACCCTTTTCAATTGTCCCAAAATCAAGTCTGTATGTTCCCTAGCAACTCACTAACTAGTAGTTTTCTTATGGCCACACGGCTGTTTAATTCCAATTCTCTGAGTTCTCATTGCATTGTGTACTTTTGAAAATGCTCTTACTTTCATTATTAAACATGGCTATGGTCTTTCCTGTTGGGTTTTCTTGCAGCTTCACCAAGTGTTTAAGTGTTCAGTCAGAAATGTTTAATTTTTCTTTGGCAGTAACTTTCTCAGAGTACCCGCTGAGTCTGTACTTTTGACAAGGTGTTACTTACTTTTGGATCAGTCGTCATGCTCAGATAATCTCCCTCAGTGGAGTACTACTTTCTCGTTTCTTTGCTTTATGCCCTCCAGCAGCAAATCACAGCAAGCCTGTGGGCAGAAATGTCTGTTAGAGCATGACAAACAAATAAAAACCAAAACGAACTGAGGCAAGAAGTGTGTGTGTGTGTGTGTTTGCGTATGTGTGTGCGTGTGTGTGTGTGTGGTAATTGATTAAATACATCCAGTATAAATTACCTTGCAACCACCTGGTTAAATTTTTTGCGGATATGTATTTAATATATGTTGTTTTGCTACAGTTACATGTATGGGTATACCATTTTGACATTTAGGGGTCATACATTTATCACCATATATCCAAATTGGTAATATATATTTTTAACATGGTTGCCCAATTAATTGATTGAAAATGACCAGTTGATTGATTGAAAATGATCATAAACTGTAAGTTTTGGTATATTGGTATTTTCACTTCTCATTCTCAACATTTATTTGATTAGAAACCTGAATTTCTAAAAGTCTTGTCTAATTCTTTCTTTTTTTAATTTGTTTATTTATTTGTTTTTCCAGGTATAGTGGTTTGAATCGTGTCTCTGCTCTGTGTGGGTGGAGTTTGAATGCTCTTCCCTTACTTGATGGGTTTCCTCTGGGTTGTCTGGTCACCTTCCCCAATTCAAAGAAGCTGACTGGCGTTTTCTAATTTGCCTGTAATGTATGTTTGGTTGTGTGCATGTGTGCCCTCTGTGAACCCAGCAGTTGTGGCCTGAGTTTCCTGGAATAGGTTCCCCCACGGTTTCCCCTGTGACCTTACACAGGATAAGTGGTAGTGATGATAGACGGATGCATGGAACCTACAATGTACTGTACCAGTCCATCCAATGTATACATAAAACAGCTTAGTTATCTGGTGTGTTGATAGTATTTCTCTGTTTTTTTGCAACTAATTTGAAATAATTCTCAATAAAGTATAATATGTTTATTACATTCACTATTGTATTCCATCTGTATTTTTGCAATTAGAGCGAATGATGCATTATAAAGTGTTGAAAGTATTATAGTATGGCACAAGTTTGCACAAATTAAAAAGAAATGTCAATGTCTGTTTTTTCTTACAACAGCTGGCAACATGAAACAAACAAGCCCCCCAAAAATGTCTTCATATTCTTATTTGTTAACATCAGTGGATATGGATGTCACACAGTTCACCTCTCTTTTACAGTATATGTTTATTTATTTTGAAAGAGATGACATGCATAGTCTACTATATTTGAGAGAGAGAGAAAGAGTGTGTATGTGTGTGTGCTGGAGAAAGTAAGTACTGTAGGAGATAGATAGAGAGAGAGAGTGTGCGTGTGTGTGCGTGTGTGTTGGAGAAAGTACAGTAAGTGTGTGTGTGTGTGTGTGTGTGTGTGTGTGAGAAAGAGAGAGAGAGAGAATTGTCTACAGTATTTGTTTTGGACTGTATTTACGTCTAACTACAGGATTCACATTTACACTGCGCTCGGGAGGGATTGTTTAAAACAACAGCACACAGTTCATCCTGTGTGATCCTTTAAGCTAATGATATACTGTAGCATACAGACAACAGATGGTGTCAAAGCAAGGAGTCTTGATAATTGATTAAAAGGGGTATCACTGTTCTCGGTATGTATGTGTGTGTGAGTGAGTGTGTGTGTGTTGAATGAGAGGTGACAGAACACATGGCTCTAATTCCTGTCACAGCATTTCCCCACAGAACAGATTGAGGTCTGCTCACAAGACAGAATGAAGATCAGATCTGAACTAGAACTGGCATTGGTGCACATTGATTTGAATCCAGTATACACACTGTCAGGCTGATGTGCGAGGCCACACAAACATCTCATGTGTTGGTACGCGCTGCTGTAACTTGTCATTGTTGTTATAACAGCAGTAATGACACTAGGATTCTTTATTCTGGTGGATGTAATAGCGCCAAGTGGTTTCCCTGTAACAAAGATCCAAATCCTTTGATTAATTCCAGCATTAGCTCTCAGAATTTTAAAGAACATTTATTGATTTTTTAAATTTGGGTCAGGAGGACAGAGGCCATACAAGGAGTCTCGGCTGGCAATGGCAAAGTGAGTGACGCCACATGGCTAACATTTATAGCCTTGCATGGGGGTTTACTTTGCAATACCATCAGGAGAGAAGAGGCATATATCTAGGCTGGGCTTTAAGCAGAAGTGACATGCTTGTAAATCCACGAGTGGAATGCTACTGTGTTAACGGCACTTCCAAGAACCTGTTTTAAATGCACATGAGTGTCTGATGGTGGAATATGCTACAGTAGCTGGTGGGTTATAACATGGCGAAATGAGGTCATATACAGTACTGAGCAATACATGGAAACATCACAACCATACAAACATTGGTGTTTGAAAGATTAGGCATGAGGAATTGATTCCTGAAACTGTAAACAAATAATCTAAATACATATTTTTTAATTTCTGTAATGGATGAGTGTCCAGTCCTGAGTGCAACCAATTAGTATACACCATTGGGTCACACATAGTTTTAACTTTAGTGTAGCTGTAACACTAAAGTTATGTCACAATCAAACAGCCTGAACCATTCAGTAAACACTATATTTTGCTTGAATTTGCAATTTTTTTTATTTTACTTTATTTTGATTCAAGGTTCAACAAATTATTGGATACTATATTTATTTAAACCATGTGATAAACTTTTCCTTTTAAAGCATAACATAAAATGTGCATTGAGTGGAAGCCTTTGTTTTCTACTGAAGTGTAAATCTTTTGCTATGACACTTGCGACTGACCTGTTATTGTGCCTCATCCGTTGTGATTTATGGAAGAGTTGGCACTTGAGAGTTCCACAGCACATGCTGGGATTGTTTTTGTCGTTAGACTTCAGACAGAAATGTGTGTTAGGGTTTCGGACATTAGCTGTATGTAACTCTGTAACTCAGAGCCTTATGAAGTGCTTTATCCTGGTGTGACAGATTTATAAAATCCAAAATAGGTCTCCATATATATATATATTATTCTGCCCTACTTCACATTGTGTTTTGTAATGTTTCCGGTTATAGAGATCTGTGGATCAATGGAGAATCGATTAAAGAGAGATCTGAGGAGCATCTAAGAATAACCCCCTCCCCAAAGCTACAGAGCTGACTAGCTCACTATTTTAAAGAGGAAAAAAATGTGTGTTATTTGAGGACTGTAACTCTCATGCATCCAGTCAGTGATTTCAATTCTGATATTTGTATATTGTTTAACAGATTTGTGGTGGGATTTTGTCCGATGCTTCAAGAAGATGATGAATAATAAATATCCACATGGATCACTGAACTTGCAGGAGACACATGACTGACTATGATTTGCACAACCAAAAAGGAGACTAAAGTCAATAATTCAGGTAAAAATGTTGTTCAACTGGTTATAATGACATTAAATCTTTGCACTTAAGTGATAAAGTAATTGACGTATAGTGATGTCATTATTTTTTCTCTCAGTTTTTTTCTTCTCATAATACCGTAGACACAAAATCACTCATCTTAGCAGTCTCTAGAAATAATTGACTTGATTATTCAGTTATATGTCTCTCCTGAATGAAAAGTCTCTAAAATGCAAGTTTCTTATTATAACTGGTATTAATAAGACATTTGATTTCTTATTTAAGCTTAAATTAAAGTGTCCCTAATGTAGCCTTGGTACAGGTCTAGTTATGATCAAGTGTTAAACAGGATTTTTACTGTAGGCCACACAAGGACCTGAACTCATCAATATGCTTACATTAAGCTGAGATGTCACTTTGTATAAAATCAACTAACTACTGAATCCAAATCAAGAGTTTAAGGTGTTGCCAATTATTTGTTCCATGTATCTTATAGCATGGTGAAACGCTGTAAGATACATGGAGCAAACAGCACCCCTGGAGCAGACAGGGTTAAGGGTCTTGCTCAAGGGCTCAACAATGGCAGCTTGGTGGAGTTGGGGCTTAAACTGCTAACCCTTCGATCTGTAACTCAGAGCCTTATCCTGCTGAGCTACTACTGCCCCAACCCAGCTTTGCAATTGCAGAGCCCACAAAAATAACATAAACTCATGTATGATTCTGTCCACAGAATTTCACAGTAAAAGGAGATAGATTTATGTGTGGTTGAAAAGAAATCTGAGTTAAACCTGAGCTAATTAACACTAGATAAATAATTCTGTCTTTCATTTTCTACTAAGCATATTGATTCTACGCGGTCCTTTTCCCATCATGTATACTGATAAACTTAGGATATAAACACAGCTTAAATTTAAATCTATCTTGTAAAATAAGTAAATATAATAGCATTTATAGCCCTTATCCTTAAAGGCACTTCCAATTCCAAACGAAACAACATAATCAGAAGCACATTGACATTTACCCAAAACAGAACATTACTGAATATAAATGTATGATGAAACAGGCCTGTGGCAGGTTGAGTTGCCAGGTGCAACTGTGGGAGCACCCAAAACACACGTTGGAAGAGGGTGAATGGAAGGGCTGGTTGGTGGGCTCAGACCTGGATGGAAAATCTGATGATACTGTAAATGAGCTTCAGAACACAGCAGAGCTCACCAAAGACCCTAAAAATACCCAGCAGGAGTGGGAGGGGTGGATTTTAGGAAATACATTTTAGGAAATTGTGCTGTAGCTGTTGCTTCCTTCTACAGATGCCTCCAGACAACGTTCAATAATGTCTCAAACAGCTTGCAATTTATTTATTGCATGAAGTATTCGTCAAAGAAGGACACATAGGACATAGCTACATACAAAACCTCAGTTTAAAGAGCAGGCACAAAACTGTCACAACAGTGATGTATTAGAATTTCTAATCTGAGATCATTAAAACATGATATTACACGATTTGAGAGCTACTGCATGAAGGTGAATGAACATTCCCTTCCTATGTTGGCTTCATGTACATATACTATATGTAAAATTGTGTCACAAATAAAAATTTCACACATCTAGCATAAAACATTATATTTGAACTACAGAGTTAACGTAATTAGAGGTTACTGGACAATACAGCTTCTTGTACAAAAATAAAACTAAAGTCCATGAAGAATCAGCAAGGCCTGTCATTGTTTGATGACACTTCCAGGACTCTGTGGGCTTGAGTTACTCTGCCATGTTCACTGGCTCTTCAGTAAGAGCAGAATGCAAGGATGCAATGGATAACCATTGCAGGATCCTTTTACCAAGGAAGAAGAAATGCATCATAACACTCCAGAAAAAAAGCTTTTGCATTTAAAAAGTATTATTTCTACTGCATTAAGATCTACAGTACATAAGAATAAGCTTGGATATTAAAACGATAAAAAAACATGTTAACAATGTATGACTACTGCAAAAGTTTACCTTACATTTAAATGCATTCATGATGACATTTATGATTTAATTTGTATGGATGCTGTTGATTTTGCAACAACAGGCCATTCAGCTCACTCTAGAATGCAACACAATGGAAAACAAAATGCAGTGAAATTTAATCTTCATATCAAACAATTGTTATATTAAATGCACATACAAGACCAAACTAACATTCATCTTTAATAAGATGGTTAAAATCGCAGTGCCCTGAAATCATGGTTTAAAAATAATTATCAGCTATTGAACTTAAAATGGCTTATTTTGTAATTTAGAAACATTAATATAATATAATATAATATAATATAATATAATATAATATAATATAATATAATATAATTACTGGAAGATTAACTTAGAAAAAAATAAATGAAGAATTAAAAGTCTTTAACAAATAAAAAGTGTTATTTAGAAGATATTTTATCTAACTTTTGATATTTTTATTGATATTGAGATGGGTTTTGTCTAATTGTCTAGTGGCTAATGCACTTTACAATACTGTTCTTGCAAGAACTATTCCAGACCAGCCGACCTTTGTGTCTTAAAATAACAACTGACTGTGGTTGTTGTTGTTGTTGTTGTTGTTACTGTGCTTAATTACCTAATACCATATGTGTTATTTCATAGTTTTGATATCTCCAGTATTATGCTAGAATATAGAAAATGCATCTTTGGACATAAAGTTGTGTCCAAACTTTTGACTGGTAGTCTATTTTTTTTTCAATTGAGTTCACCATTTCAGAGAGTGGTTCTAAAAGTGGTACAGTATCAGGAGCATGGCATCTGCATCTGTGAATTTTAAAATGTAATTATAGCAGATATTAATTCATACAGTGATGTTCAATAACTGTTGTATCCTGGTCAGGGTCCAAGTGGATGCCAGCTCATCACAAGGCACATGTCAACACATTCACATGCTCATTTACACCTAGGGGCAATGCTGGTATCCACATGCTGGGTGGTGGAAGGAAAATGGGGATGAACAGAGGGGAACATGGGGAGAACACACCAGGCAGTAATCTGAGCCCATGAGTGAATTTGGAACCTGGGGCTGTAAGGGGGCAACACAATCCACTGCACCCCTGGATTATTGATAATTACAATACATTCTTCAAACAAAAATAATGCAATGTAATCACCAATTCTATATTTTATTCACACTACTATATGTGAAACACTTTCCTTTTAATCACTTTTAGTCATGGTGTCATTTGCTTAGTCTCTGCATGCTTCAGCTTTCCAAACTTAGATCATATTTAGAGCCACAGAAGCCTGGAAACTGACCTGGAGGAGTCTCCTGCAGTTTGCGCTGCTGTTATTTAACTATAAACACGTACCAGGGCCAAGTACTGTATTAACAGCAGCCACAGTTGCTCACATTGTGTGATTTTCTGCACACAGTAGGTTGGTTCATGAGAGGCTCAGTAGCATAAATAGATTCGCTCATACAAAAGCAGCTTGTGGCTCATGCTGTCGTGACATGCCTTTCTCCCGCCACAGGTTCATGGGCACCTGCTCCTCATTATAAGCCCATTATGTGCTGCTTGGCAACCAAAATTCCCTCCCCATCACCTCTGCCTATAGCAAAGTGCTCGGTACACTGGTACTGTTGAGGCACTAGTAGCACAGTAATGCATGTCAATAAAGATTCTCAATCTTTCAGGCAAAGTTGCTAGAATGAAGGTGCTTGGATGATGAAATAATAATAAAATGTTTCAAATCAACACAAAGTGGTCAAGTTGACATGACTCCATGACATGACTTGACTTCCAGACAAGTGGGACAGCTAATGTTGTATGGTCATTGTCTTTTGACCGTCTGGGTCATTAAAATAAATGAGCATATTATACATAGCTGTATAATATGTTGTGATTGGTGTTTAAGTCCCCTGTACATGTTACTGAGAAAATTGGAGTGGAGAAAAGACATACAGTACCAGTCAAAAGTTTGGACACACCATCAAATTCCATTAAAAAAATTTCGTTATTGTTAGAATTTAGAAAATACATCCAAACTTGTATCCAGACTTTTCCCTGACCAGTCAATCTACAATGTCCTGTATAAAAGAGATATGGAATTGAACTTTAGACATGAAAGGGAAAATATAACTGGATATTGCATTGTTTATTGTTTTCCTAAAAAAATATGCTAAATCATAAATGTGCTGGAATGCCTGAATTCACAAACTGATTTTAAGCAACCAGGAAGGAAACAGAAGAATACTTGTTTCATTTTGTGCTTTTAAAATCCTTACTTGTTTCTGAGTTGCTTCTGTGAGCTTTAATATTTCACCTTTTATAATTTAAGTATAGGTAACTCAACATTATGTAAATGAGAGGCTATATAAAGGTTATATAAAATGTGTTCATGGATCACATTATTTTACTTGTATGTGTAAGAACACAACTCATTTTTGTTTTCCATCTAGTCTGACAATTGGCTTTTTGAAGAAGGAATTTAATAATAAAAAAGACTTCTGTTTCTGCTCAGGATCATCTATACTATTTATCTGGACTGTATACAAAGATTGCATACAAGTCTAGTCTCTGACAGAATAAGTGACTTGCTTGTTAGTCAGGATCCCGGCAACAAGCACAACGCACTTACTCAAATGAGAAGTAGGCAGCATCAGTAGGTGACACCTTCCTTCAAACAAACCTCGCAACAGCTTTTATAGTTAGGCTACCACAGCATTTAATCTCTATACAAATATTAATGATTACAGTTTGTTTCCTGTAAATTAAAGTATACACTGCCTGACAAAAAATAGCTGCATACTGCAAGATTTTATTCAATCACCTTTAACTTTAATTTTAACACACAATGTGGTGGCCAGTTTATGTGTGGAAATGATTCCTCATGCTCTCAGAGCCATTTTTTCACAACATTAGTCCTGGAATATTTCTGTGCAAACAGGGAAGAAAATCTCCACTGATGTGATGCTCTGGTCATTCGTTGCATTCAGGTCATCACATTTTATTTCCACACAATGTTGCAGAGCCTAGACCTGACCAACTGAAGCAACCACAGATCATAACACTGCCTCCAGAGGCTTGTACAGTGGGCACTGTGCATGATGAGTGCATCACTTCCCTTCTTACCCTGATGCTCCCATCACTACGGAATAGGGTCAATCTGAAGTCATCAGACCACATGACCTTTTTGAATTGCTCCAAAGACCAATCTTTATGCTAGCTATTTTTTTCAGCCTTTTTTGACCTAATGATTCTATACAAGAGAATAAATGCAAGGTTTCAGAATTTGTGAAAAACGCATTTTGTGAGGGAATAATTCTGGCACGAGTAGGTTCATTTGATTCACAACCAGTGCAGGGAATGACATTTTGGGTTCTGGTTTGGTTAAAATAGTTTTGCTATTTTTTCCCCCTCCAAATTAGTCAGGGATTATCAGTGCTGTAATGTAATGAAGTGATATATCTGTACTATATTTCATTATTTATATTTCTGGCAACTTTCAGATTTGCTCCACTACATTTTCTTAAAAAATGTGTACTTCTCCTGTAATACATTTCCCCAGAACGCTCATTTTGGCATCACTCTCGTTTGGCATATTAGTTCTCCTTGATTGCAAGTAAATGCACCAGTACAAGATTACACAATAGCTGTCTTTTTTCAATTGTTCAGCAACGACCAGCCAACTTCATGTGTTTAACTCCGTGAACTTGGGAAGGGGGGTAATTTGTTGCTTTTTTATCATACGATTTATTTCAGTTCAATATTAAAATGAGAAGTCACATAATCTAATGCCTTTAAAAAAAATCGAAAAAGGATATTCTTACATAGGTAATGGCAAGGCAGCTTTTGTAATGTATTGATGTATCTAAAAATATTATTACTGTGGTCTAGTTTGGTGGGGGGTAATAGTTGTTGTTGTTGTTGTTTAAAATTGAAAAATAGATCAGATTTCCTAGTCATATTGCATCAGTATACAGTATGGGAAACAATAAATTGAGCATTTTCATTAAAAAATATCAAGACTAAATAAATAAATAAATAAATTATTTGATGTAATTTTACTGTAAAATCTCTGTCTTCTGCTTCTTAACATACATACAGTACATATGGACATGTTAACAGGTCATTTAAATTAAATTTGGTTTTGTTCTAAGGCTCTTTAAACACATTTTTACACAATTTAGACAATGTAACAGAAAAAGCTTTACAGAAATCAGATCAAGCCAGAGGCAAGAGAGTGTTAATCCTAAACAAGAAATAATATTAGACAAGCAGCACGCCATCATAAGGTTTTTACATTGAATTGATGGATGTTCATTGAATTGCCTCCAGCAAGGAGTGTATATGTATGTATCCGAGAGAAAATTCAAACTCATACCCAAAAACATATACACTATTATCTTTTCCAATATTATATTGGTGTTTTTATTGACTGGGTAATTCAGTCTTGTAATGCATCAATATGTAGGTTTAAAAAAAACATCATCACTCACATTTATGACCAAAAAAAAAAAAAAAATAGCTCAAAGCATTTGGTTGAGTGTCTTTGGCTTTGTCTGGTTGTTCACCTTCTTTGCCCACTGGGACTAAAGGAGGGAGCAGACACATATTTCACAGTGACAGCAGTGGTAGAGAGGAGGGGACGAGGGCAAATGGAAAACTGCTGGGGCATGACTGAGGGACACTGATATCAAGGCAAAAGCAAATGATTACTAAGCTTTATGGAACATGAACAGAATATGACCAGACCAGAACATAACAGCGGTTGTTACAGCATTGCTCTAATGATCTGTTGGAAAAAAATTACAAATCAATAAATGTGCTAATACATTATACTGTACAGTATAAGTTATACAATATAAAACCTTGCTGGACTACACACAACACCCGTAGCACAACCTGCTTATTTATATTTTTATAAACCTGCTTATATTTCTTTCTATGTTGTTTAATTAGCCTGAATAATAAACAAATCTTTACAGAATCAGGAACATGCAAAAACAATAAAAATAATATGGCTGGGCCTCCGAGTGGCGCAGTGGTAAAGTGCTCGCCCTATCATCCGGAGATCGCTGGTTCGATTTCCGGGTGATGCTGTAACCTCTCACAGCCAGAGGTCTAGAGAGAGCTGATTGGCCAAGCTCTCTCAGAGGGGAGGGAT
>JAQMYJ010000004.1:12946016-12979264 GCA_030014305.1 Clarias laeviceps
CCCCCCGCCCCCCCCCCCCCCCCCCCCCCCCCCCCCCCCCCCCCCCCCCCCCCCCCCCCCCCCCCCCCCCCCCACGATGCACCTGCATTGAGGACATAGACCTGAACAAGGTTTCTGTAAGGTATCAATTCCCACTGCCAATAGTACCATCAGCACTTGAACAAATGAAAAAAGATGGAATCTTAACCAAACTGGACCTATGCAGTGACTACAATCTGATCATATACTCTACAACTCTAGAGTATACAGTATGAAGCCTGCCAAATGAATAAACACCCACCAGGCGCGTCCTGGACACTCTTTTTCACAAGGTTTAATTTCATCCTGTCATACCGACTGAGATCAAGGAACACTAAGGCTGATGTGCTGTCAAGAATTCATGAGGCTCCACCCAGGGGAGATCACACAGAGCACATTTTAATATAACGTGGGACAGAAAGTGAGACATATGCTCAAGTTAAGATTCTTCTGACCCTGCTCACAGGAAAATTCATCCCTATATTACAATGACCCAGGTCACATATCTCAATTGAATTTACCACAGATCTGCTGAATGCTCAGGCAAATTCCACAATCATGGTTCTCGCAGACAGATTCTTGAAGTTACTATGTCTGATACACCTGCACCAACTCCCCACAGCCATCCAGACAGAAGAACTAATTTTCCAAAATGTATTCAGAAATTTTGGCATCTTGCAGGACATTTTAAATAACCACAGCCACTAATTTACATCAAAGGTTTCAAAGGGATTTGGGAAAATGCTCACCAAAAACTGGAACAAACTACAGCAAATATCAAGACATTTGCAGCCAAACGCTGAGTTGAGAATATGAACCTGGGGATCGAGTCTGGATGTCAACCAAGAACGTGCCTATCAGAGAGGGCTAGCAAAAATTATATCACAAGTTCATCAGATCCATACAAAGCTTTTCAAAGGATTAAAGATGTGATGTACAAACTGGAACTATAATGCAATCTCACAACTTAAACCCACCAGAAAGGGACCATTGGATAAAATGCCCATGAAGTTGAAATGGAGACAAGGGAGCATCAATACTTAATAAATAAATAAATAAAAATAAATTGAATTGAATTAATGGATTGGTAAGGATATGGTCCAGTGGCGAGATGCTGGGTCGCCACAAAGGACATGCTTGACCTACTGATGATCAAGGAATTTCATGCCAGCCACCCAAACATGCCACAACAACATCTGAGAGGAAGACATAATAGAGGAATATTTTTGCCCTGAGTTTTAACCACAAATTTGGATTGGATTGTTTTTGATGTACTGTTTTTGCAAATTGAATGACCTATGCCTGTTCTTTCAACAATGATTTTGATACACATGTTTTGATTTGTTTGCTTATACCACATCCTACTAAGAAAAATCTTACCCCTAATTGTGTCCTCCCCTTCCTAGTTCTTAAAAGAGATGGCATACAATGTTTATGTACTGTGTAAAAAAAATAAATAAACATCACATTTTATCATAATTTGCAGAGTATTCAGGATTGTTACTCCAAATTTTTAACACATATTTTGAATCCACCTTGAACAACTAATGGATGATTTCTGTATTATTGTAGTCCTTGATATTTGTCCAGACTCACAGGGAATGTGCTAAAACTGTTTCTGATTTTCTTAATTATAATATGCTAAAATATATATATTAAGTACCTATTAAATTTTTTCAATAAATATTGTAAAATGTCTATATTTTGTAAAAATATAAATAAATGTCTACAAAATTATGAAAAAAAAAAAGTCTTATGTTCAGGTATGTGAGCTATAATTATTTGGAAGTAATAAATCTTCATCCTTATTGTCATAAATAGCACATTTCAGTATTTATGGGCGTAAAGTGCTTAGAGGTAAACACATCTGTCAAAACAACACATCACCTTTATTTTACTAAGAGCTTTGTGTCAGTCACCTGCTCCGAAGTGCTATTTGCATGTTCCTACAGCCAGAGTAAGATGAATGTGGCTGAGAGTCAGAGGTAAGCGCACTACCTTTATGGTAATGGAGATGTTGAAACGTTTAAGTGTTTAAAGGGAATAAATCATGCAATGCCTCCTCCACCATGAGATACAAGTAGTGTGAATCAAGCTATCCTACCTGTAGACTGCAAAACAGACCCTATGAAATCAGCTCCCTTTAGCACATGTTTTAGTGTAGTGATTGCAAACTGTTTGGCTTTTTTTTTCTTCATGTATAAGTAAAGAAGATTACTGGTGACTAATAATCTAATTGATGTTAATTGACTCTGGATTTTAAAACAGGGAAACATATGCAAAGTCTCCCAACATACCATTTTAACATATTGTACTGGAATGCAGGGATATAAGGCCGCAGTGGGCACATATTCATTGAAACTAGCTAGGTTTACATCAAAAAAGAATAATAATGATGATAATAATTTCCAGTAATCACGTGCCAACTTTTGGTGATTCTGTGCCCAGTGTATTTTCAGATTCTTATTTTTGGCTGAGAACAGTGAAACCTGAAGTGGTCTTCTGCTGTTATAGTTTATTCATCTAAAGGTTCAACATGCATTTTGAGATGCTTTAAAACTCATCACATTAAAAACATCATAGTCATCTGATAATTTTCAACCAGTCTGGCAATTCTCCTCTGATCTCTCTCATTAACAAGATGTATTGTATCTGCCCACCGATATGATATTCACTTTTTAAAATTTTTTCCTATAAAACTCTTGCATAAATACTAAAAACTGCTGTGTGTGTAAGTCTCAGGAGATCCGCTGTTTTGGAAATATTCAAACCAGCCCATTTGGCACCAACAACCATGTCTAAATCAAATGATGCCGACTAATCTCATCTTTTTGAGCTACTGCTGCTCATGCTCCAAAAATACAGAGAACACAGTCATACTTTCAGGAGTAAAGTGGCACTCTTCTATTTTGAAATTATCTGAAATTATTGGAACTGGGCTAAGAACACCTGATCAAAACCTGGAAGGATAATGCTGAACCATTAACAGAAGAAATGTGGTCTGAAAAAAACATGTTAGGAGATCACTTAAACACTTGGTGAATTTGCATGGTAAGAAATCAACAGTATGCACACAGTTTGATGAGAACTCACAGGATGGGGACTAAACAGCTGCGCAGCCATATGAAAACCATTTGTTATTGAGGCCAATAAAAAGGCTTGCTAGGGACCATAAATTCTAGAATATTATTTCAGTCCCTATTCCAGAGCAAAAACACATGCACCATCATGCATAGTGCCCACTGCACAAGCCTCTATAAGCTTTTCAAATATGTACATGCATGTATTCTAATCTGGGGTTGTTTCAGATGTTTAGTTCTAGCCTCAGCAATGTTATGTGGCAATAAAATGAAGACAGTTAATGACCTAAATGTACTGAATGACCAGGTTATCCCTCTATGAAGTTTTTCTTCTCTGATGGCACGGGCATATTCCAGGATTTCAATTGTGAAAACATTGGGTCTGGGAGCATGATGGATATTTTTCACACGAGAACTGGATACCACATATGTGTGCTGTATTCAAAGCTAAAGATGATTGAATGAAACTTTATGCATGCAGCAGCACTGACCTTTTTTCTGAAGTTTTTCAGAATCACAACAGAAAGACAAACAACGCTTCCAACTTACTAAAAAAAAGCAGAAGGATCCTGACATTTTGCATAAACACAGTATCAGCCAAAATTCAATATGCTATTATGTCTTCCTCCACAGGGTGGCTGGGCTCAGCATGAGACAGGAGGGGGGAGGTGTGGGGGTGGAGAGAGCTCAGACATCCTGGTGGAGCTCAAGGTAGAGCCGCTGATCCTCCACTATGAAAGGAGACAGAACTCAGTGGTTCGGGCATCTGATAAGGATGCCTCCTGGATGCCTACCTAGGGAGGTGTTTCTGGCATGTTCATTGGGGAGAAGGCCCTGGGGCAAACCCAGAACTAGATGGAGAGATTATACAGTATATCTTATCTGGCTTGGGAAAGCCTGGATATCCCTGTGTGTGAGCTGGAGGACGTGGCTAGGGAAAGAAAGGTTTGAGCATCTCTGCTCAGACTGCTTTCCCCACAACTCAGATGATCAAAAGAGCGGAAGAAAATGAATGGATAGATAGATGGATGAACGAAAATGCTTGCAGTCAGTCAATTAATGGGCATTTTAGTTTTACTTAAGACTTAAGGTTTATCAAAAAAAGTCTACACATTGCTAAAGATAAAAAATAGAGGTTTCTGTTAAAAAGGCTTATTCTTCATTGCTATGAATTATATAAACTGTATATGCAAAATCTGTTTAAATATTCTGTACATGAGAGACAGAAGGAGAATGGTACACGAGGCACAATAATTTACAGCAACAGTAAGTTTTATACACTTGCAATGAGATTTATATCTTTTTTACTGCGGCTAAGAGGCACTTCACCATACTGTGCCTGAAATGTTCTGTAAATGTCAATCGGTTGACATTTCATCACAATTCCTGGTTTGACTTGAATGCCCCTCATACCTTACTTACACATCATCTCATCTTGTATAAGTGTTTTCTTTTCTGTCTTGATGTTTGTATAATGGAATAAAACTCTAAAGCCGAGAACAATTCTAATATTATGTACAGTATTCTATCATGGTAAAAGGCTGCCAGAGCATGAATCAGTATGAAACTCCTATATTTTAACTATGACAGCAAAATCATCTGAACATATGAGACATAATGTTTTTCTTTTTCTCATTATAAACAATGAATCTATTTCCATAAAAACATTTGTGAAATAAATAGCATTTTTCATTGTGCTTACTTTTCTAAATTATTAGTATGTTTATGACCTGAATTTGCTCTATATATTAGCAAAATATATTTTTAAGAAGTTTAAAATTTAAAAACAATCTCTCTGTTGAGTATTTAGTAATGTCTTATTATACAAAAAAGTTTGATTCCATATTTGGTGTCTCAACGATATAATTTTGTGTACAGATATTTATGTGAAATAAAGCTTAACAGCACTTACAAAACAGCATTTTTGCCTGCCCTCGGTCAACTACAACTACACTTTACCTTAAAATACAGTACAACAATAATTTTTTTTTTTTTTGTAAATTGCATTATATTTTTGCACTAATGTGTAAATCCCTTTGAACCTTTCTGCTTGAACCATCATTTTCCATATTTCATCCATTAAAGGTTGTGAAAAATGTCTCACAACATCTGTTTAACTTTTTTCACTTGAACAAAACACTTTAAACAGAACCATGCAACATCCTAATTTATAGGACCGGCACCAAAATCCTGTAATCAGCTTTAATTTCCAGTCACTCAAAACTCTTTCTAATAAAGTCAGTTGCTTAGCATATGCAGAAAAATTATATATGAAATAAAAAAATACAACCCATTACATTCTGGTTGAGGAAATAAAAAAAGAAAATTATTTATTAAAGCAGTTCCTTTTCTTTCTGTAGTCTCGTAATCAGATGCAGACACTATATCAGTAATTTATAACCACAAAATTGTCCCATACTTACACCAACAAATTATGCTAATTTATGGCTTGAATTGCAAATATATTCTGCAGAACAATTAAAAATGTGTTTTCAAGATATAAACATTATATTAAATGTCCTAATACATAATTTAAAAGTAATTTTCACATAAACAAATTCTCTATTTTTGAGAATATATGAGTGCAGGAAAACAGGAAATTTGTCTGTGCTTATCATGTACTATACAGTATATACAGTAGTAACCTCTATATACAGTATATAGAGGTAAATGCTAACCTATCCCTTTAATTACCAGCTATTAAACCTCAGAGCATTTTAACCATTATTTGATTTGCTATTTTTAAAATAAACATATACAGTATGGGGCTCAGGATTATGCAGTATAGAGGTACATATCCTTTTTTTCCAAAAGAAAATAGGCAATATGATGAATTGGACAAAGGAGAATAGGCAATATGGTAATATACAATGTAAATATAAAGTTGTTTTTAGCTAACTACCCAAACATGACAAAAAAATTAACAGATGATTCACATAGGCAAAGAAATAGAGCAGGATCACACGTTTTTATTGTTGTTTTCACTTGATTCTATGACCAAAAAAGAATAATAATATGCTTGGTTTGTGAGTTCTACATTTTTGCATATTAAAAAACATTTTTTATAGCTTTTGTTCTACCTGATGCATTCGAAAACCCAAGTACACAGTTTGAAGTCAGAAGGCTCCCCGCTAACACACACCAGGAAGGCTCCCATATGTCTACGGCTTATGCTGTGTTGCCAGCACAGATCTGTGCCACACAAATGGGTAAGGTTTAACATGGTATAATGGCCTCATAACACTATTCACTAGACATTACTGGCTTCTTCATGTTGTCCTATACTTTATGATTTACAACATAGGAGGGTTAAACAGAAACCCTAACACTATGTCAGACACAAGCCAACAACAAACCAATAAAATCACATTACAGCAAAAATAACTGTGAGAAGGAATGTTGGTCACCTTGCATGGAGAGAGTGGTGCGTCTGTCAGTTGGTGTCAGCATTCAGGACAGGCTCCTACAATGAACTGACAAGCTCGCCTCCTCAACAAAAACTATTTTCTAAAGCAGAAGCAAATAAAATACAGGATGATGATCATCCCTGATAAGGAGCAAATGTCCTTGAGATATACTGTGACATTGCTTACTAGTATGTAGCAGAATATAGAATGTGCTGGATATAGACTGTGACTGATTGTATATTTGTGTAGATTAGCTTATTCCAAATGAACACTATGCTGTGTTTTGCATATCTATTTATGCAGATGGTTGGAAGGAAATACAAGGCAATAAACTACTTTGCTGCTTTGCTCTGAGCACCCATTGTGCAAAATTGGGCTATTAAATGTGAGCTACTAAATGAGCAAGTAAGTTTGTGAAATGGACATTATGTGCACACTGCAGACGTCTTGATATACAGCCACAGCCACGAAACAGATGAGATGTCATTTTTAAATTTGATGAGGACAATAAACTCATTCTTCTCTGCCCATTCAGCTTTAAATGTTCTGTTTTCATCATAGTCTAAAAGCTGTTGTCAGTTCTCTAATGAGACCAAAAAGGGCAAAGAAAGTATGTCAAAATTTTTCTAACTTAATGTCTCAAGCCCTGTAGCTATTTTCTAGTTAATTCTCTAATTAGCTGCCTTCATCTATATAATTTACATAATGCATCTCTAAATGCATGGATACAAAAAAAGGGGAAAAAAAAGGGGAAAAAAAGAAGTTAATTAGAAATAATTACCCCTTGTCACATTACAGTTCATACAGACTTATACAATGTACTGACACTGGAGACTCCTTCCAGAAATGTTAAATAAACATCTACTTTCTAAAAGCCTTGCAATAATAACGATTACACAATTTTATCCTATATTCTATCTGCTTTCAGACTAAGTGATGCACCTGAAATACAAATGGATTGCAAATGTATACAGTACATATATATACAAAAATGGTAAAAAAAAAAAAAATTATTTGCTGAAGATTCATTCTTAACTAAAAAAGCACAGTATATAACATCTTATTAAAAAAAAAAAAAAAAAGACTTGCATGGAATAAAAAAAATACACTGGGAAAAATGAAATGCTAAAATAAAAAATATGTAAATTATTTCCTTTTTCTTTAAATGTAAGAAAACATTTATACATTTAAGATAAAAATAAGGAAATTAACTTAATCTTAATAAACAAATGCATCAAGACACCAATATGCAATTAATTCTGTGACATTTTATCACCCTTTGCATAATATTTAAATAAATAATCAAATTTGACTCCGGCAATCCATATGAAAATCTATGTGAGGACTGAAGCCATAGCCTCTTCATTTAAATTCCATGTTAATTATTATACCTTCATATAATCATGTAGTTGTCAGCTTAAAGGATGATCCAGCCAAGCTGATATTGGTACCTAAACGTTTATAAATGATAAGCCACAGTCACATGGGTCAGAACTCACTGCTCTTATATCGTTCCTCAAAAATTAAATGATTTCTTGCTGCTTGCTAGCACCAAGATTCAACATCGCTAATTAAGAAACCTTACCTAGATACATGCTGCATTTTTATACAGTGTCTATTGCATGTAATGTTACACTGACTTTCAGAGTCATGTCCAAGGTGCCAGATTTAAATCAACTCACGCCATATGCCCTGTTTACTTCTTAAAAGACTGAAGAGTATAAAACAAAATGCGAGGTCAACATCCGGAAGCATTGACATGAAGCATGAACATTTTGTTCTTACTAAGAAAAAAGAACAAAAGGTGGGTGGTTCATGAAAGCATGTTTGTCTGAGGCTGGTGAAGGAGGAACTGTATGGCTTGGCAAAACACAGAAAGGCTCACAGGCATCAGAAATTCAAATAGTTTGTATTGTTATCCTGACAGACGGAGATGCGTGCAGAATGCTAGCATTGTACATAGCTATACTTAGAAAAGTGACTCCATGTGCACCTGTTGCTGAGCTCTCCATGCATGCATTTCACTGCCTGCAGTGTGACTGTAATCCTCGCAAGGCAGCAAACAGCTTTAGACTCAGCCGCAGGGGATCAGATCATGTTTAGGAAAGAATACATATTAGGTACTGTATATACAGTGTACCTTAAAAATAATTAAGAAGTGAATGCAGAATGAAAATGCATGGAAAGGTATTGCTGACAGGAGGGGAAAAAATACTCCAATTGGAATCATGTATCTCCCAAATGAAAACATGTACAACACCCTGATTCAGAACAAATCACATTGATCTCATTTAAACAGCTGGAGGTTAAGGGCTTTGCTCAAGGACCCAACATTGGCAGAGTAGGGATCGGAACTAACAACCTACTGGGTTGCAATACAAAAATGAAAGTATATATCTAATTTCAATAATCTACATTGCAGTTTAGATTATTCACATATTTAGAAAATAAAACATACATAAACTTACATAAATAAAATTAGTGTTAAAAAATCATAGATGTTCAGGTAATTAATAAAAAATTTTTTTTAAATAGCCATTTTGTTTTATTTTCACTGTATTTGATTAGCTGAATAAGCACTCAGGAGCAAACCATACAACAATCATTTCATTATGAAATAGAAAACAGAACTCCTCTTTTCTACTACTAATAGTGCCACTCTTCCTTAGATTTCCAGGGGTGTATTTTTTGTGAATGATTGTTATTGGTCAAATCATGATTAGCTGTTCCAAAAACAGCAGAGAAATGAGGAACTAAGTAATGAAATAGATTTCGTTTGAAGGATTTCTCCTTGTTGGGGAATAAGGAGATGTGTCTGAATTGAATCTTCCTCCATCCTTGCTGGAAAGGCAATTGCATGGTTTGTAGCAGTAACCATAAAGAGTACTTTTACTTCCTAATCTCTAAGTTTGAACATGTTTTATGGCTTAACCATGAAAGGATTCTTTCTTCCTTTATTTTTCATCTATTCATTTCTGTTCTTTTTACGGAAGACAGTGCAAATAATCTCAATAGCACATATTTATTCAAAGATGAATGATTTTCTAAGAGTCCACTTACACACAATAATTTAGGAAGCCCATTGATGTCAAATGCCACTTTAAATGAGTAGATACTATATAAGATTTACATTTTCTCCTCTTTTCAAAGTGAAGACAGCCCTATAAAGCAATCCTGACAAGCCCGTTTAGTGTGAGTGACATCAAGAGACAACACAAACAGATTTACTTTCAATTTGCTAATAAAAAGACTCATGTCTAATTTTTCATATACTGGACACCATTTTAGACAATATTTAGTTTCCTCTTTGCTATTGAGACGAGCTATAACTGACCTCGGTAGTCACTGGTAGACAATATATCTGTAAAAGCTTGCTGGCAACATGAAAGTGTTCATAAGGGAGGCCAATTTTGTAGTTGCAGGCTGGTTAATGTGAGCACATGTTGGAAAATCATCTGAACCACCGACCCCCTCCCCAGGTAGTGCTTGGAAGGAAGCATGCAACATCCGTAGCAAGAGGTGTTGGACGTGTCAAGCTATGTGTGAAAGGGTGATTCCCATCTATCTTTAGATGGGGGGATGGGGGGAAATCTTATGAACCAATGTGACTGGTGACAAAATTCAGGGGGAAGCACAGAGAGGCTTGGAAAGAAGCAGAATACAATAATTAATTAACAAATAATTAATTTTAATCCATGCATTCTTGGAATTCTGTATTTAAGCCCTCAGCTGTCCCATTCTTGTCTTACAATAATTTTACCTGCTCTGTTCCTACCTCTCTTTTACCCCTTGCATCCTCATTCTCTGTCCTTAAGAAAAGCTCAAACATCCTCTATTTCTCATTTTCACTCTTCTGTTCGCTTTCATTTGTCTCTGTCTCTGTGTCATTTTCCTCTCTGAAGTTCCTGAAATGGCAAAGGCAGACTTCTGTTCATCTGCTTAGACTGCTTGTTACCAGAATTAATTTAGGTAAAAACGAAAGAAGGAAAAAATACATGGGCACAGAAACTGTTCAATTATTCTGTATCGTTCCATTCCATTATTGATCTCTTTCTAACAATAATATATTCTTATAGTATCAGTATATCATGCATCAACAGGCAGACAAACACAGTGCAAGAAAATACAGTATGATCATATTTATCTTTGCATTATAAATGTTCTAGATCGTAGCAGTGATGTGGAGCAAAGTTTAATAATCAGTGACAATATAATAATGAAAATAATCAGTTGTGGCAACATTCAATCACCTTTGAACCACTTTACAGTGTTGATGAAAATGGTCAGTTTGGACAATTCATTCAGTGCTACAGTAGGTCTATGACTTTATGTCCTATGACTTTAGTTTACTTTTATATATATATATATATATATATAAAATGAAATTGTATATCATGATTGTGATTTGAGAAGCATTAACAGTCAGATAACTAAGATATAACATGGCATACTGTTATTGGAAAATAATCACAGACAGGATGGGATGATTCATTGGCACTCTCAAGTCGTGAAGTGTTGTATTTCTCTTATAGCACAGAAATTTAACAATGCTAATATTATAAATATAATTTTGTCAATTTAAAGTCATTGTTCTATGTTGTGGAATGTCTAAGAAGCAAGTTTGTGTCATTATAGAAGTGATCAACAGTTTCTCTTTTATATATATATAACAAAACAAAGTCTAAAAGCCTAAAGACTTTTTCACAATATCAACAATTATCAGTACACATTGTAAATCCATTTATCCAGAATGTCTGCAACAAAATTAAGAATCCAACAGACTTATGATCAGTTTTATCATTTTACCTTTGATTACCATATTAACCAAAACAAACACAGCTAGCATGTCCACACTAGTCACACCAGTCAGACCTGCTATTTAGGGAAGGGTTTTTCCTAACCACCCAATGAGATCAGCACCATATTTGCACTAAACTGCATAAACCTGCTTCTAGTTAATGCTTTAACCAGGTTTAGGCATACAGCAGGGGAAAGAGCTAAAGGGATCGAACTGCTCTCTGTCATATGTTAGACATTAGCCCTGTAAGCAAAGAGATTTAAAAAACGCTTCTCTAAAGCCACCGGTTGTTTTGATTATCTGGCTTGAAAACTTAAGTTGATGAACTTGACGTTCAGTTAACTTAGCCAACAAAAACAAACAAAAAATCTAGATTAAATTAAAAAGTTGATTACATTAGAGTATATTTTATACAAGTACAGTGTTGAATTTGTGAAAAAGTCTTCATCTGTGTTTGTTTTAACTTATAACTGCAGTAGCACCATGGGTAGCTTTGCTGCCTCACAGCTCCAGGGTCTCTGGGTTTAGTCCAGAGCTTAAGTTACAGTCTTAGCAGAGTGATGCATGTTCTCTCATCGAGTGCACAGTTTCTCAGGGTTCACTGGTTTCTTCTTACATTTCAGAAATTTGCTGGGTGGTAACCTGGCTATGCTGCATTGTGTAGTCCTGTGTAATGTCCTTCGTTCCGGAAATATACTCTGCTTATGCACCATGATCCGGAATGGGATGTGGTGGTTACTTAAGACGAATAAATATATGTGGATGTTTTGAAGACACTGTGACTGCAACTACACAGTACAAATGCAAGGATATGTGCTCTGACCTCATTCACAGCATTTGACTTGGACTTGTCTTGAGTAGCAGCTTTAAAGACCTTTCTCCTTGAATGAGTTGCTGACAGGAAAGGTGATAAGAGCTTTAGGATGACCTGACAATAAGTGCTGCAGGTAGCTCAACCAACCTATAGTTAACTCTCACATAAATGTACTTTTAACATATTGTCAAGATCTTCAAGGTTATAGAACAAGGTCAAACCACCTATAACAAAAAATTTATAGATGCTATAAAAATGCTACAGTATACTAATTTGATCCCAGTCATCCTGTAGGAGTTAACACATTAATAACCCTAGTTATTTCATACAGTGAATAAAAATAATGTCCTTCACAAGAACAAAGCCTGTGTACCCAGCTCTTAGTGTAGAGCATGCCTGTGTACCCTGTTTCTTTAGCTTCACACACAGTCAGCATTTTTTCATCGCCAGCACTCTGTGGCCTTCACACACTGAGACCCATTCACACACAGATCCCTCCTTACTGCTTTATCTTCCACCTGAATGGATAAGTCATATGCTCCCACACAGTAAATTATAAATGTGCAGAGCAAAATTAAACCTGACCTCTCTTCTATGCCTAATAAAACCTTAGGGTTTATAGACCACCTTCAAAACACACTGAGGGTTGCCATCTTGATATGAGGTCTGAAAGTTTGAGATAGACCAGGCAAGCAACCTGGATCAATCACTCTTACTCTCTCCAAACTATTATGATGTTGACTGGTATGATTTAGTTGTGCAAAATTTTCACCATTATGTGCCTTTCAGCAAAAAGGTCTTTCGACGTAACTAAATTAATCTAGTCAATGTAATGGAACAGAATCTAATTTAACGGTTAACTGCCATAATATCCCACATGTGTGTTTTCCACTTCTTATTTCTCTTACTGACTTTGACCTGTACTGTACCTGGTATCTTTCTGAAGATTGCAAAAGGACCAAGTCAAGGTGAAAAGAATGAGGTGAAATGAAAGGGAAGGAGAATAAAAGAGAAGAGAAAAAATAACCTCTCCATAGCATCCACAGCAGAACACCTGTATAAGATTCTTGGTGAAGCAGGGACTATTCATTACGTTATCTTGGGGGCCTTAGTGGGGCGGTCAATATCCTGTAATCAAGACGGATATTTATAGATTCGGCAGCCAGAATATCTGCCCAAAGGGACTCGTTCCTGATGTCCTTGGGTTCCATTTCTCATCTTTTTATGGACATGAACAGGCGGTGTGTATTCAAACTACACTTCCTCTTTTATACTAATATTATACCAGTTCATTTGCAATCAGTGAATGTCTTTGTGTGTATTTGTCCAAGCATAGTGAAGCAAGACTGTAAAGCAATGCAAAGCATCTTGACTATTTCAAGCTAATCCACGGTAAGGTTTAACAATTTATAACCTTCAGGAACAGAAAACCTTTGTAAGGTGTGGAGCAGAAAGGCAAATGAGGACTGCATTGCCCCAAGTCCCTTATTGATCATTCTTATCAGTCTCCATTGTGAAGGCTGCTGAAATTGAAGCCTCTGTCCAAATCAAATAGAGCACTTACAGAGACAAAAACAGCTTCCCTTCCTACCACTGGCAATCATTCAAGAAGTCAAGCTGATGGGGTGATAAACCAAGCTGTACGTGCACCAAAATGGGTGTGATTGCATCCATCCTGGCATGGGAAATATCACACACAGAACTGCTTATTCAAGAAAGCATAGCAGACTTTGGTGGCGTGGATAATGGTAGGATTGAGAAGAAAATAACAGAGTATTCTCTATTGGGAGGGAAACTAAAATTTTCTCCTCATCAATCTTGTGATTCTGGATATTCTGACAGGAGATTGCACTTCTGTTGATCTGAATAGTAGCTGGGCTGACTAATTTGTCATCTCTGCTGAAAATCATCTGTTGTGTGATGAGCTACCAGTTGCTCAAACATAGGCCAAGCTGGTCAAGCTGGGAAATCTGCATGTGCTGGTTTGTTAAATCGTCTGTGATTACATTCACTAAAATGTAAGATACATTTGGATATTTACACCAGGGATCCTGTCTGTATTTTCTAGCTTAATTACAGCTCCAGGGTCCCTACATGAGTTACTGTCACACGTTACATCCTTGTCCATATGGGTTTCCTCTGGGTTCTCTGGTTTCATTCCACTTCCCAAAAACATGACAGGTGGACAGATTACTCTCACTCACTCACTCTCTCACTCATCTTCTATACCGCTTTATTCTGTATTCAGGGTCGCGGGGACCTGGAGCTTATCCCAGGAGGCTTAGGGCACAAGGTTGGGTACACCCTGGACAGGGTGCCAATCCATCGCAGGGCACACACACATACACTCACACACTCATTTACACACTACGGGCAATTTGGAAACGCCAATCAGCCTAACCTACATGTCTTTGGACTGTGGGAGGAAAACCGGAGTACCCGGAGAAAACCCACCAAACATGGGTAGAACATGCAAACTCCCTGCACACAGAGCCGGGAATCGAGCCTGGCCGGGAATCGAAACCTTCAGCTTTTTCTTTCCATGATTGACGTTGTTGATTAAACATGTTCCTGACTCTTGACCGAAGCATCAGCTGCTATTTATGAGGTCAGTAGAAATTAGCACTTTGTCAGCACACAACATTTTGTCATGATAGTGATATCTGACACTAAGTGCATGTAGCAGCTGGGAGTTCTTTCTCTCTGAGATATATGTCAGCATGAAGCTGCTAAAAGCTCAAGACAAAATCATATATATTTCCCTGACTATATCACAATGTCACACAGCCACATTCAAGATTCAAGCGCAACAATTTAGAGCCTCTCTCGCACAGCGAAAGCGGTGATGTTGCAGTCGCAAATCGACGTTTGGCCCTTTCAATTGCTTTAGACTCTGACAAGTGGTGCTATTATGTGTCTGCAGGTAGCTGAAGGCTACAAAAGGATAGCAATTAAAAATAAGTTAAATCAATTACAATGAATAAACAACTACAATAACAACTACGACAACAGCAGCACCAGCAACAACAAAAACAACAATGAATAAAGAATTTTTATTGCACAGCAAGACTTTAAGGCAGTGCTCATATTTCTTATTGCTTCCATTTATCATATCAGTCTTGAATGTAGCTCTCTGGCATTGTGATACAGACCATAAAAAATTTTTTAAATAAAAAATTGCAAAGAATTTTAGATAATACTGTCCAAATCTGTCAATACAATTTGTTAATGCAAAATCAGATTTGTTACCCTTAATCTTAAATGCATACTGAAATGAATGTGCAGAATTTATAATGAAAGTAAAGCAACCACATAGATTAGACCTTCATGTCTACAGTTAAACTATTAAATATATTTAATATTAACCAAACAACTCTATCTCTTACAGACTTGAACAAGACCACCAATAATGGAATCTGAAGAAAATTCAAACCTGACTTTATCTAATATTATTAACATAGGCGACAAGGACGTTAGGACATTGCCATATAAAGGATTCCAAAATGGTTTGCCCTTACATGCCACCATACCAGACACCTAAAGGGAGGCTCAAATTTCCAATGAGTCCCTGCTGATAGGAAGAGAACATTACGACGAGGTATAACATTGGTTTGCAGGAAAAGCAGTGTCTTATTTTGGGCTCGGCTTCTTGGGTGAGGCAACTCCTGCTCTCGCAGACTTCTAGGTTTTCCAGAGTGTTTTCTTTTTTTTCTCAATGAGAGTCTTTGATGTTCGATGATTTACAGCAAGACAAGAGCTTCTAGTTCGCACTTCTGTTTTGCCCCAGTAGCAGATCTAGCACAAAGTACTGAGTTGTTATAACTAAGGCACTGTTAAAACAGTACAAGTACCTACATGATTAAAGTATGTGATTGTGCAGATGGCTCTTAAAGGAAAATGGACATGCATATTAATCATCATAATCAACATGTTGACTTTCAGTGGAAAATTCTGAGTTAAAATTAGTTTTTAGTCAGATGTTGGTGCATTGTCACGGTAGTTAATGGCTTTTTAAATTTTATCTATGATGCTATTTAACTACATGCCTAAAGAGAGAGAAGCAGCATATGAGTCTATTGTTTGCTGTCTGCATTACTTTAGCATTGGATTTTTTTTCATTAATATGGCATCAAATGTCACTGGGAAAAAACTCTGTTGCCTCATTAATAGCTAACTTGAGTATTACCATCATGGTATAAACTGTTGAAACGTTTTCATCTCTTAAATTACATTGTACTTGCCCTGTTTTGGCACAGTGGCTAACAATAAGACTTTGTTGGTCTTTCAGCTGCTCTTGGCAAGGCGTCGCCACAGCGGACCATCCGGTCTGCACATACAAGCTTGGCACAGGTTTTACGCTAGATGCCCTTCCTGACGCAACCCTCCAATTTTATCCGGGCTTGGGACCGGCACTGCTTCTTACAAGAAAAAAACCAAAAAAACAAAACAAGAACAACAAAACTAACCAAATAACCAAAGACGCTTCGAATGTTCAGGGTGGCATTTTCCTTTAAATTCACAATGAAAGCAGACTACAAAAGATTCAATGCAGAATTTGGCCCAATATTAATCAGGATAGCTGTTGTGGTTGTCTAGAGGTGTGCTGAGTTACACAGCTAATTAATTCTATAATTAAACAGATGTCAATATCAGGTTGGCAAAGCTGAAGGCTAATGTGGAGCTGGCAATTCACTTTATGTTTCAAGGTTAGGTGTTTTTGTATAAAATTTAAGTAATTTAAGTACTGGTACTCTGTGTGTCTTGTTATATTATTATAATAACTTAATTATTAAAATTATTGTAAAATCTTGAGAACCTTTTGAGAACAACAGTAAATGCCTGCAAGCAACTTTTATTTCTTTTGTAGTTTCTGTTTATGAGCACAAAGTATAAAGTTAAATCAGTAAGATATTTGATTATAAGACTAGATAAAGTTTTTTTATTTGGTTATTCAAATGACCATAACAACAGTCTTCTTAGCATTATAAATCTGCCAACAGTACCATTTTTTTTTTTACTAGGTAGAAAATAGAAAACAATTATTAACTGTCTTACTTTGGAACATTCACAATATACTTAAGCATTACAGAAACTGAATACTCATGCTCTTCCATCATCCATCCATCCATCCATCCAGGAACCTCTGTAGTCAAACTAGGGACCAAGCATGGGGAGAACATGCAAACTGCATGTATAAAGACCTGGGGTGGGAATTGAACCCTCAACCCTGGAGGTACAAGGCGACAATGTTAACGACACTACATCACTGTGCCATCTGTAATAATAATATCATATAATTATAATCCAATCAGTTTGATTTGTTGAACATTACGAACATGTCCCACTTTTACAGAAATCAATCTGCTTGTGTTCTAACTTAGACTTTCACTTGCACTCTTATTTTAGTTTTTACTCCTAACATGTTAATTTTGACATCATTGCATCATGTACTCATTGCAAATCTCAAAATCATGTTTTTTTTTTTTATCATATTATTATGTATTTCTCTTATTTCTTTTTTTTTTTTGCAGTCAATGAGTATAAATTCCAAAACTAGTAATGAACTTATCTCACATTAGCTACCCAGCAAGCCAAATTCTACATAGATACATCTTGGCACAGTTAGCAGAATACTTTCCTTATGACTGATTGCTGGCTTGAAATGCAGGCTCAGACATGACAAACCTGTCAGCTTTTTTTTATCAGGTTTGCTTTTACTCTTGAATACTTAAGTACGTTTAGGTGTAGATACTGTTTGACACTTTCATATACTTGTAGGTAGTTTCACTCAAGTAGATGTTTAACTTCATATTTCTATCCGTTCAGTTTCCATTTTTTTCTTTGTAAGTGCTATTCCTCTGAACTTTTCCTCCCCTGCAGATGCTGTTATTCAAAGTAACACAGGACTTACTAAAGAGCACAGGACTGAGTAGTTGATCATCTGACCAGCTACTTATAACCAAATGTGCCCATATAAAAATGTAATATATGGACATACAGTATATCCAAAAAAGGATTTCATATATAGTAAAATATGTTTTAAAATATATATTTAGTGGACACACACACACACACACAATCGCAATATTTGTTAATATATACAAAACCTGTATGCTATACAGTGGCGGCTGGTGCAAAAATTTTTTTGGGGGGATGGGCGTAAACAAAATTAAAATTTAACGTTTAATAATTGCCTGTAAATAGCCATAAGAAGTGCTGGAAAAGCACCGAGTGTAAGCTTGGCCACGATCACTTGACTGCTGCTTAATAAGAAGATGAGGTCGATCTGGTCCAAGCTCTTTAATTTTTTTCTTTCTTTGTCCAATCGCCTTGCGAAGAGGTATTTTAGCAAATAAATGACAGCATTTTCTCTTATATTTAGCTGGCTTCCACATCAATCACTATTCAATACATTAACTAACAATCTGCTGACCGTTAATAAGACTCGTCGAGAATGGATGAATCACATGACCCCAAGTATTTATAAAACAATATTGATTCGCTAAGAACAAAACTCAACTCAACTCAACTTTATTTGTATAGCACTTTAACAACAAGAATGCCCTAAAGTGCTTCACATAAATAAAAAAAATAAAAAAAATAATAATAATATAAAAAGACAAATAATAAAATAATATAAAAAGACATAATTAAAATAACATCACACACATATCTAATCAAACAGAATATATAAAATCAACATATCATGTGGGTTTAAACGCCAGAGAAAACATGTGAGTTTTAAGATGGGACTTAAACACCCTCAGTGATGTGACGTCACGAATAGTCAAGGGTAGGTCATTCCACAATTTGGGTGCCGCTACAGAGAACGCCCAATCACCCCTAAGCTTGCATTTGGTTTTAGGAACAGTCAGCAAAAGTTTATCTGATGATCTGAGAAACCGGGGTGGGGCATAGGGCTGACGCAGATCTGAGAGGTAGGGCGGGGCAGGGCCATGTAAACATTTAAACGTGACTAAAAGAATTTTACCGGGAGCCAATGAAGGGAAGCCAGAGCTGGAGAGATATGTTCTTTTTTATGGTTAGACGTTAAGAGTCGAGCAGCAGAATTTTGGATCAGCTGTAGTCGATGTAATGCTGCCTGGGAAACCCCGAAATACAAAGCATTACAGTAATCGATGCGAGTGGTGATAAAGGCGTGGATGGCTATTTCAAAATGCTTAAAGGACAAAACAGGCTTAAGTTTCGTACAGTCACTTTCAAAATTTTGTATTCCTCTTTTAATTACATGTGTTTTGTGTAAAAACATAATAAAGTCATTTGATTGTTGTGGATCTTAGTATAAGGTAAATACAACTTATAACTTTTTTCACTGTTCCATTATTTATTTAACAAAAATGGGGGGAAAACATATGGGCGATACTAAGTTCTTCTACAGCATTTAAAAGAGGTTACTTGCATCTAGGTAATGGAAATCATCAGCTTTTAATTAATTGACCATCAGCAGTTGTGCAGACTTCTATAAACGCAGACGTTTTGGCAGTTTTGCTGGTCTGGAACATTCAGGTGTATATTAACACAATATTGGAAATACATAACAAATGGTCTTAGTGAAGCAATTGTTGCTGCACATTGATCTGGAAAGTGTTATAAAACCATTACCAAACAATTTGGATTTCAACGTTCTACATTGAGAAGGATTATTCAGAAGTTGAAAACATTCAAGACAGTTTACAGTCTTTCCAGGAGTGGACGTCCCAGCACATTTACCCCAAACTCGGATCATACAATGCTCAGAGAAATACAAAAAAGCACAAGATTTACATCTCAGATCCGACAGGCCTCACTGAGCATGTTAAATGTTAAAGTTCATGTCAGCTCAATTAGAAGAAGACTGAACACATATGGATTGTTTAGAAGCATTACCAGGAGTAGGATTATTTTGTGAAAAAAAGAACACAGAAGCATGACTGAGGATCACAACTGTGTCTGAACAAACCACAAAGCTTCCAGAGCAATGTCTTATGAACAAGATTAGACCAGAGTGAAGTACACTCTGTTTTTTTGTTGTTGAGGAAAACCAAACAAAGCATTTTAAAAGAAACAGTTCATATCCACTGTCAAGCATGGTGGTGTAGTGGAGGTGTAATGATTGTGGCTTGCAGCCAGAGGACCTGGACACCTTGCACTCAATAAGTCAACCATGAACTCCTCTGTGTACCAGAGTATTCTAGAGACAAATGTGAAACCATCTGTCTGACAGTTAAAGCTCAAAACTGGGTCATGCTACAGAACACATGCAAATTTACATCAGAATAGCTGAAAAAAATAAAAGAACTAAGGTTTTGGAATGGCCTCGTCCAAGTCCAGATCTCAACCCAACTGAAATACTTTAGTGGGACCTTAACAGAGCTGTGCATGAGCGAATGCCCAAAAACATCAATGGACTGAAGCAATGTTGTTCAGGAGAATGAGCCAAAATTCCTGATGATGTGAGAGACCGATTAAGTCATACAAGTTATTGCTGCCAAAGGTGGAAGGTGGATCTGTAAGCTATTGAATCATGGGGGTACTTAATATTGCCCATGTTTTTTTTGGCTTCATTTTTGTGTTATTTTGTATTATAATAAACAATGGCACAGTGAAAAATGTTATATATTGTTCTCATCTGAGACTGTGTTTGCCTAATACTAAGGCCTGCTATGATTAGATAATTTTTTATTATGTTTTTACAGGAAACACATAGAATTAAAAGATGGGTACTAACTTTTGAACATGACTGTAGTTGGACTTTAGTTGAAAAGACTCTTGCTTATGATAGAGTAACCTACAGTTCCCTAAGAGGAGAGAGGACACTTTACTGATATATCACAAAGGATGTCTTGTCCTAGCTTATGTATCTAAAAATAATTTTATTTGTGAAAAGCTCCTTGTTTGCAGGTATTCTTGCACAACGACAGTGTTGTTTTAAAAAAAACTTTTAATGTGCCTGATCACTTTGCATTTGCCTTGAAGTGTGCTAACATGTCTGAGATACAGTTGACTGGCTTCATATCAATAAAAGTGAAACAATACAATACAGTAGTAGTATTTGCTTTGCTGGTGGTTTAGTGCAGAATGTCTTTCCTAGGGAACTGAGTCTTGAGGTTTAACTGCACAGATTACATATTACAGGTAGTAACTTTTCTAATTATGTGCTCGATATACAGTACTAGTGACTAGTCACTATTTTCTATACTGTAGAACAATACTGAAGACTTCAAAATGATGCAACATATGGAATGGTGGCAAAAAGAGTTAAAAAATGTGTTTCATATTTTAGATTATTTAAAGCAGTCACTATTTACCTTGATAAGAGCTTTGCACAGTATGGATGGCCAACAAGTGCTCAATATATACGGGGACGCCATCAAAACTTTTGGAAATTACATCCCAGTTTACTACATTATTAAAGATAAATTCCAGAGTGTGTAAAGCTTTTATCAAAGCATATTGTGCCTAATTTGAATAAAAAAACAACATATAAATATTTTTCCTTCATTTACACTTAAACGAAGGAAAAAATATTGTTACAGTACATAATTCCATCCTCTATTTTATAGTTTCTGTGCATTCAGTATTTTCTATAAGAAGAAATTAGTCTAAATAATGATAAACCCTTGAATTAGTAGTTGTCCCCCAACATTTGAATGATGCTTTAGTAAACTATATTTGGATTTTAATGTTTCTGGAAGGAAACATGCTTTTTACTATCAATGTTTAATCTAATGCATTAATGGCTGTATTAAAAATAGCAATAATCCTACAAAACAATCATTGCTTGCACCCAACATTATTTTAATTATTTAAAACTTCACATATCTAGCATTAATTCACTATTTTATATGATAATCATTTTTTTTTTGATAATCTGAGGTAAAGTTATGAAGGCAAGTGTTAGTTCTCCATGCCTGAATCAGTGGAGTGTGACAGGAGTTTATCCTTATATAACCATCTTACTAACATACTGTTGAAGAGTGTAAAAGGTAATTAGAGGAAGAAGAAGCAGTGATCGTTGTGCAAATGATTGTTATACATTTTATGTCTCAAAGCACAGAGAATAGCATGTATCCAGTTTTATAGACCCCTGATTTTTAATTGATCTAAGATAAATTAGATATTGATTAAATCATTTTATATGGCTCAAAAGAAGGCTGTCGGATGCCACCACACAAACATCTGACAGTTCAAATCCTTTCTGTGTGGTGCCAATCCATGTAAATTTCCACCGTAAAGGAATTCATGTAGTAAGTGAACAAGGAAACGCTTGTCCTTTTCAGTTTCATATCCCGAGCCCTGCTTTAATACCATACCGGTTCTGAAACCAGTGCTTTTTCTTCAAGTGTGTCTGTACTAATTACTGTAGGCCTCATGATTTGAGTAGGCTGCATGAAGGTCTTACTACTTAGTGTGCACAAAGGCTGTAAGGTTGGTCTTTTCTGAATTTGGAAGGAGGACACAGAAGCAGCAGCAGAGTTACCAAGGTTACAGGCAGCAGCCGATACGGTAGGTAAGCAAAGCTCCCGGGAAACACTGAATTAATTTCACTTTGGACTTCCATTTCAGCAAAGACAGAGGCGATGTGATAGGGCCAGCCCTGTCATGCCTCATTGGATGCCATTTGGTTGATGGGCATGACAGAAGAGAGCACTGGGAAAATTGCACCCGTCTGATGGGCTGATCTTCAGAATGATCATATGCGATGGCACGACGTCGCCTCTGAAACATCACGGTTTATTATGTGCGATTCATTCTCATTTGGAGATTTATTATTGCTAGTAAAAAGGTGCATCTGAGCTGAATGTCGTGCCAGCCAATTTACTGAAATAACAATCGGCTCTCTCTGTGATGGACCTGTCCTGTGCTTTTGCTTTGACACTTCAGTCTGTGGAAACACATTATGATTTTGGAAAGGCAAAAAATAATAAATGCAGTGAGACAATTATGTTTTTATTTTAGTTTTTTAATGGTTAGAGAGGCTAATTTGTGCATGAGCCTAAGCCTAGATTATGTAACATAGCTTCTACAAGACTGTTACACGATTCTACTGTATCACTTTAGCTGGTAAGTGGTATTTTTGTTTCAGACTATCCAGCAGAAAAAAATCTGTGGTATTCTGACTCACGCGCACACACACACACACACACACATTTCCTATGGTATGAACACATGGACCATCACTGGCATGTCTTTCACACACAGACACACACACACATGCACGCACACACCATGTGCTTTGTGATCCGAGCGCTAATGACTGCCTGCCTTGGCCAGGCGGTGGATCTGTCTACACAGCACCTCCAGAAAACATGATGGAAATTGTTACCAAACATCATATGGGTCCATATTGTTTTTAGTGTAATTACCAACTCAGTGTTTTCTCTCTCACTTATATCCTACACATCATGACAGCCACATCAACAATGTTTATTCTCATTATCATTGCTGCTAATGGTTAGAAATAGCAAAAAGTTTTTTTACTGCTATTGATTTAGTATTTGGAGAGAAACCAAATTAAAATCGCTCTGTACATAATCATTTAACAGGATGTCGTCTTTAATGTCTAAACATAATCGTGCACATAATTAGCAATTATCATGGTGTTAATAGTATTGGCTTTTTACAGCTCCAGGGTCCCTGGGTTTCACACATTCTTCTGACCATGTGGCTTTTTTTTCTTCCAGATTTTCTGGTTTCTTCTCCACCTCAATTTTGTTAGGTGAACTGAATGTGCCAAATTGCTCCTGGTGTGAATAAGTGTGCAAATGTGTATAAACATTATGTCTGCTCTGGATCCACCATGAAGGTCACTAAAGTGAATGAACATGTTGTCAGATCCTCTAAAACAGGATCTCAGTGGTGTACTTTATCTTCTCCCTTCTTTATTCTAACCAAGCCATACAGTTGTGTTTTAAAAAGTTTAGAGCCATACTGGACATTAATAGTATACATCTAAGCAATCACAACATTACAATGTGATTGTATATAACCATGCTCTTTTTTCCCAACTCTCCGAGGACGTGGTCATGGTCGAGCTGTGATCAATGGGCTATAATTAGACTTTTGTAAAAGCAGTCACATGCTAAAAATATGAGTATCCCTTTCAGGACACTGTTTGCTTTAGCACTGACCAGCTCTGCCCAGAGGTCATCGCTCTGGTCCATCGCTCAGTCCTGCTGCTAGGCCGCGTTCACACAAAAATGTTCACACAGCGCTGTTCTGAAAAGGACAGAAACTCTCCAGAGACAATGTGGGCTGCAGTAACAAGTTATAAGGAAGCATAATATGGACAGTACAATGAGAATGTGTTTTGCTGGGATCACTGGAATTACAATATTTCTTCTTTCATTAATCTTCAGGAATTGAGTTCAACGTATGAACACTGGGCTTAAGATTGCATGCAAGATGGGACACAACCTATCACAATATCTACCCCTTCATGAAGCAATGAAAAAAGTGGTGGGTCAATGGTTATGGCATTGGACTGCTTACTGGTAAACTGAGTTCAAATTCCAGCACTGGCAAACTGTTGGGGCCTTAAACAAGCTTCTTAATCTTCAATCAGTCATTTGCTTCGTTCATTCTTCACTTATTTTATATGCCCACTTTATTGTAACAAGGGTGTTAATGCTACAAAGGCAATCCTGGCAACACTGGCTGCAAGGTGGAACAATCATTCACATCTGGGGCTATTTAGTCTATCCAGTCCTTCTAGTGGCATGTTTAAAACAGTGGGAGGAAATAAGAGAACCCACAGGAAACCCACACAGACACTGCACAGACAGTAAGCTGCTCGAGATCACACCCAGCTGCAAGGTGGCTATAGCCTACTATCCATTATGCTACTGTGCTAGCATAACAAATATTAATACACAATATTTAAGGTTAAAGATTTCACCTTACCATCACATCAGTTTGTGCTATTTTTAATATAATTTTCCATATGCCAGATTCCAGAACATTTGCTGTTATAATAACTTTCACTATTCTGCGCAGTTCTTCCACAAAAACCTTGGCAAACATCTTTAAGCTGAAACAAGTTTGGGTCTCTTGTTATAGTGAAGGGAAATTGTAGACAACCTATGCAAATGTGTGCTTCCAAATTTGTGGCAAAATTTAGGGAAAGTCCACATTGATCACACTGATCAGCCATAACATGACGACCACCCACCTAATATTGAGTAGGTCCGCCAATGCTATCAAAGCTCTAATGACCTATGTGTTCTGGCACCTTCTTATTGAAACCAGCATTAACCTTTTCCTCAATTTGAGCTACAGTAGGTCTTCTCTTAAATTGGGCTACATGGCCAACCTTGTTGTGCATTAGTGAGCCTTGGCCACCCATGACCCTGTTGCCAGTTCACCAGTTTTCCTTTCTTGGATCATTTTTGGTATTTGATCTGACCCAGTCCTCTAGTCATCACAATTTTTCCCTTCTCACAGTAGCTACATTTTTAATATCTCATTACAATGGCTGCTGGAAGTGGGTGGGATATATTAGGCAGCAAGTAAATTTTTTTTTTCCTGAAGTTGATGTGTTGGAAGCACAAAAAATGGGCAAGCGTAAGGATTTGAGTGACGCTGACAAGGGCTAAATTGTGGTGGCTGGGTCAGAGCATCTCCAACTCCAAACTACAGCTCTTGTAATATGTTCCTGGTTTGCAGTGGTCAGGACGTACCAAAAGTAATCCAAGGAAGGAGAACTGGTCATGGGTGGCCAAGGCTTACTGATGCACATGGTGGGGCAAAAGAAAGAGTAATAATTAAAGAAAACATGATTTATTTGATGAATTGTTTGACAATTGTATGTATTTCAAATAAATGGTAAATTCTACCTTACACCAGGTACATTTAAAGAGTTCAAAGTTAATATCATATTTTTGATTGTAAGCTGGCACATTGACTACATAATCATTTCTTGGCAATTACTGTTGCAAACATGTTGTAATCTTGATCTTACTGAAAGATCAAGAAAGGAGAACCATCAAAGTTATACAAGGTCTTGTATATCTATTTATCACATCTTTTGAAAAGGGTTGCTTTGGTTATGATAGGATGAAAGACTTTGAACTCATCTTGGCACGAATACAGTCATACAGTAATACAGTCTAATGTACAGTAAGACAAGTCTTAAAAGTCCTCTAATTTGTTTAATTACATTTTTTTGGCTATCCGATAATATTGTGAGAAACCATTCTACCCATTTTAAATAATACATTCATGTCTCATGCAAAAAAATTTTTTTAATCTATTTTATTTCTATTTTATTTATTTAATCCTTTTTATTTCAGACGAAGACATCGAGTGGGGAAATGGATGATACTGTTTCTAAATACAGTAAGCTGAGTGTTTTACAGAACTAGAAACTAAAGCAGAGCGGGATGAAAAGAAGTTAAAAGGAGAAAAGGACAGCAAATCCTGTGACATCTTGGGCTTCATATTTTTTCCTTTACACAAAAACAAGTGAAATAATAACTTTTACACAGCGTAAACTTTCCTTCTGAGTGAAACTAATTCAAGTGTTAGTGGCGTGCTTAGGCCCTTATAGTTGGGTAATTTACTGACAAATCCTGAATACAAAGTCTACTTCTACTCCTGTCAGGCATACAACAAAAATGCATGAGCTTGTCATACTTATCAATTTAAACTGTTAAATAATGGTGATTTTATTTAGCACATTTCCTCACCTCCATGAGAATGAATTCCTGAAGCATTTTTTTGAGACTCCTATGTGGATGTGAGGGTGGATAGCTACATAAGCTTTTCATAATACGTTTTTATTATTCTATTTATTGTTCTCACTTTTAATAAGTGAGCAAAATGCATATTATATATTTATTATTTTATTTATTTATAAATAATATCTATTTTAAAAAATAAACGGAAAAGTACATAAAACACATTTATGGTTAACGTGATGTGCCAGGGCAGCACGATGCCTTAGTAGTCTATACTACTGAAATATCAATATCTATACTATATCTCTCATTTCAAGGAATAACAGCAGAATACAAATTTTGTTGTTACACCCCAATCCTTCAGCTGCATTCCATAACACCTATAAATACGTACAACTTCAAACAGAGTCAAGCTCTTACACAAGGCTGTGTACATAATACATCCTTTAGCTGACAAGTAATGACTCCTCAAAGCAAATAGACAATTCTTCAATGCAGACAATCTGTACTTCTGGCCTAGTTATGTTTGCTTGGTAAGAACTACACCCACTCTTCACATAAAGCTCCACAGGTTTGTGTTTCGTGGAATACAACTTGCATGATTACTTTGGTGCATGGAGAAAAAAGAGTGATTTTTCCCATCAACAAAGATGTTCCATGAATATGGCATCCTGTTAAATCATGTTATATGATCTGTACAACATCCTGTTAAGTTGTGTTATATGAGCTGTACAACTCCATAACAAATTCAGCACACTCTGTGCAGGTATGTCTGTTTCTGCATGAGTGCTAGAATGCATGTGATTATCATTTGGGCAAAGATGGTTAGCTGGAAGCTGTGTGTGTGTGTGTGTGTGTGTTTAAGGGAAAAAAAAAATTCGTCTCATTTTGATGTCACAGCAGTGTGTACTGTAACTGAGGGTATTGTCTTATATAATGTAGCAGTTTGTTCTTACAGTAAAAGTTCTGGAAAAGGGGAAAATTCTTCAAATTGTTCATACCGCTGTAATACATCATATTTTTTTCCTGTGAGAAAAGATAATTGTAATACACTTCAATGGCAATTTACTTCCCCCAAAGCTTGCTTTGAGTTATAACTGCTTGATGAGAGATTTACATAAAAATGGGTTTAGAAAACAGAACAAGGCACAAAAGTGTCTACACTTCATCATCAAAACAACTAGGTACTATGATTATACAAACTGCAAGTGCCCACATTGCTTACTGTAAAATATTTGAGACAATAAAGCTTTGGATTTAAATTTATGTGGATAAAATGCAATGATCTTTTTCGCACTTTAAACAATCTGTCTTACTTACAAAAACATGTTATGTAGGTTTGAAGCCCACTTAAACCTCGAATTACTGTTATTGCTGGCAGGAGCCGTCCTCACTGTAGTCTACTGTCATCTTTGAGCGCATAATTCCGTTGTGCATTCTAAGATGCTTTTCTATTGTTCATGGTTGTAAAGAGTTATTGTGGCCTTCCAGTCAGACGACCTACATGTATCTCATCAACAAGGCATTCGCAGCTGTAGAACTGCCATTCAATGGATGCTTTTTGTTTTTCACACCACTAGAAAGTGTTTATTGTTGTACATTAACAACCACTTTATTTAACAATTTTTGTCACAAAAACAAGGTTAATCTCTTTTCTTTGCTTTGCAAGTTTGACAGTGCAGAATTTCTTTTTGTAAAAACATCCTTATTATTATTATTATTATTATTCATTCACTCAATCCCAGGAGACTTAGAGCACAAGGCAGGGTGCCAATCCATTGCAAGACACACACACATGCACATTATTATTATTATTATTATTACTATTATTATTATTACATGAAAGATTAAATCAAGCAACATATTTCAGCTGTTTTTCTGATAACTTGTTGTTGTATCATATTGCAAATGTTTATAGCAGAAAGCACAATGGTCTTTAACATTTCCAACACCCTGATAAGGTTAATCAAGTAACACGCCTCAGTGTGGTAAGTAATACATCACTGATAACACAATTTTATTTTGCAGGTGAAGATAAGAGCGGCTTCTACTCCAGCTCACAATTAGGAATTCCATTATGCTTTCAAAAAGAGAGACAAGCACAAGGTAAAGTTTAACGTATGTTTTAGAGGGTAGAAAACAAATCAGTAGGAAAAAAGGAAGTACACAATGATATACAGATATAGTGGTGGCTAAAAGTATTAAGACAAAATACTCCATGTATTCTAGTTCTCTCTGTGCACAAAACAGGTGAAGTCAGTTATTAGTTCTCACCCATCTGGCTGAAGAGTTGTGTTAATTAGAATCAGCTGGTTTAGATAACAGATAGAACAAACATGTTGCCGGACTTTTGCTTTCTAAAGCCGGGGTGTCCACCTCTGTACAAAGATGTCTAAAACTGGGGAATTTGAAAGTGAATTGTGAGCATCTGTGGTCTTCAGCAAGCAGTCAATCAGGCATGGATTGAGGGAGTGACGCCTGACTGCTGCAGACCTACTTTTAACTCTATGCCCAGCCAATTACAGCAGGTTTTAAAGAATAAAGGACTTCATACTAAATATTTATTGTTGTATAGCAATTAAATTGTATAAAATAACAATTTTTTAAATTATTTTTTTTATTGTTATTATTTAAAATTTTTGAAAATATCATTAAAACATTGAATTTCACTTTGTGTCAATACTTTTGGCCACCACTGTACAAAGTTTAAAAAGGCAGCTGCTATTATATGTTGTTAAACTATATATTACCTCACTGTTAGCCTATTGTGTATTACTACAGTATCTACTAGAGAAATATTTGATAAGGGCATGCTGACCTTACTGACCTATTTGTTTTTTGTTATTCCTGATATGCTCCTGTGATGTTAGTGATGCAGACATTATAGTGAGAAGGTTCAAGCAGATACAGGTCAAGATCTAAAATTTAAGTTCACATCAGATTATGAGTTTCATTGTATTACCACATAATGTTGCTGAGCCTAGACCTGACCAACTGAAGCAACCCCAGATCATATCACTGACTCCAGAGGCTTGTACAGTGGGCACTGTGCATGATGGGTGCATTGCCTCCCCTCTTACCCTGATGCACCCGGATGGAATAGGGTTAGTCTGGGCTCATAAGACCACAGATTCCAAACTTTAATTAATCTTTTACTGTTAAACATAGCACTTCCTTTAAGTTCCCAGTGACACAATCTTGGAAAAAAAATCATGGTAAAAAAAAATTAACAGTAAAAACCATAGCTATGTTCAGTGAAGCTGGAGGAGAGCTTAAGGTTTTGGATAAAGTTGATTCACATATCTGCCTTTCATAGTCCTTTTAATCCTTTAATGCATTAATTTTCTCTCTTATAAAAAAAGTATTTCATCTGCATTGGAAATATAAGCAAGTATTTTTATTCTATTTCTCTTTTTTTTCAGCTGCTGCTTGAGGTATTCCATGGGAAAAAGAAAGCTCTCCCGGCGAGAATGAGGAAAAAAGCTATTTTTGGTGTTTACGTCAGTGTTTTCTACTTGGTCTACAGCTCTCTGGATGACTCTCAAATTACTCCCTAATTCAGTGCACTACATAAGGTATGAAATAAATTCTATACTGTACGGTATGTAACAGACTACTATATGAGATAACATAAGCATCATTCTTTATATAAGGGGCATTTGACAAACTTTTGACTATGCAGAATAACAGAACACAGTTCTAAGATTGAAACTCCTTTTTTTAATATAATTCCCTACTACACTAATGCGCTTATCCCAGCATCAAGTTAGAAGGTTTTCTCAGAACACTGGAGCCATGGTTGGACTGCCTGCTTCTGAATCACTGGCCTCTCAGGAACTCCTTTAACAGTTCTGGAGATAAATATATTTTAGATAAAAATACTGTCTCTTCCAAAATGAAACCTTTTGGTGTAGTATATGTTATGCACAAAATAATCAGCATTTTATGTTGATATAAAATAGTGGTTATTAGTGGTTATTGTCAGACATGGCACCATGATCAATACTGCTCCTTGATCATGTAGTATTGTGCAACAGAATTTGGCTTTCAAGTTCATGTTCATAAACAATGAGGCACACCTTTTTTTTTTACTCCACCCTACATGTGTAACTCTTGTGTAATGTCTGAATAGTGTTTAAATATGTAGTTGTTAAAGGTTTGAATGCAAACCTTTATTGTGCAAAACATTATTATTAAATGCTCATTGTATGTGTATGTGCACAGTTATCAGTAAGTCCCCTAAATGCTCAAGTAAACAATCAAATCACATGCTGATTACGCTGATGATCCTTAATCTAAGAATGTCATCACACTGTCCTGAAAGTTGAGACACTAAGTGAACCCTGTTTTAAACAACACCTAACAAACAGAATAGGGATGTTTGGCATTATACAGTACATAAAGGTTTTATTATAACCAGGCTGAAGTCACATTCATTATTTGCCTTCAATTGAACCGATCATTTAAATCAGGTTTGGTTGCTATTTTGGTGGAATGAAAACCTGCAGCTTCACCCCCACCTTTACTTACAGTATGTCACTCTTCTCTACGTGACCTACTGTACACCTCTTTGGATGAATCTTAAATGAATACCAATTTCAGTGCACTATCCATAGGGCATGAAATAACCATTTTTACACTGTATATAACAGACTATATGCCATTTGGGATTTGGTATCAGTTACTATTTTAGAATTCCTCCATTTATTGTACTGTCAACTCTTACATGGCCCACAGTATATACTAGTATACTAGTTTATACATCAACATGCACATTATTTAATATCTTTTTACGTCTGATTACATTCATACACACTTTGCACCAGGAGTTCCAGTATAATTCCTGCTTTAAGTATACATTTTGTGATCCGTTGATGTTCTTGTAGACTCTCTACAAACTTCAATGCTCACTTCCCCCTAATCTGCACTGATCTGCACACCTGGCCTAACATAAATAATTATTAATAACTCAATAAGCAGGACTGTGACGTAGGAGACTTTATAACTGTGCAGTCAATGGGTCCATAGGACATCAGCCTCACATTGTAGGTAATCAAAAAACAGAAGGATCAAGTTAACGAATATTTAACCAAACTTGCTACTACTCTAGTGAATAAATAATTCTTTGATTACATGAATTATTCATGTTATAAAGCTAAATAACTACAAATAAATAAATAAATAATCAATTAATAAATACATTTTTAAAACATAGAAATATGAATATGTTCATTCTTCTAAACAAAAAGACACAATTTATTTTTTATCACATGTGGCAGATGCCCTTATGCAGATTGACTTACATTTTATCTCATTAACATCTAAGCAGTTAAGGGTTAAGGGCCTCCCTCAAGGGCTCACAGTCATAGCTTGGTGGTGCTGGGATTTTAACCTGTGACCTTCTGATCCATAGGCCTACACCTTAACCATTGAGCAACCTACAGTATAACGTATTTTGCATCCATCCATTGTGTATTTGTACTGTGAATCCTGCCTCATGCCCTAAGTCTCCTGGGATAGGCTCCAGGCTCCCGTGGCCCTGTATACGGGATAAATCGGTATAGATGATGAGTGATTGAGTGAGTGGTTCTATTGTTTATTTTCTTTTATTTTAAGAATTATGGTAGTTTATTTTTTTTTAAATAAGAATGATGAGGCAATAATCATAAAGTAATGATGCTTACCACAGCTATAACATAAGCCACAGTATTCTCGACATTGCATACTGTATTTTTAAATCCAAGTTAAACCTGTTAACTAATAAACTAAATCATTTTTACCCAAAACACAGAGAAATAACATAACTTATATAAGTGTCATGCTCGGCATGCATTGTTTTAGTATAACCGTATGGTCTGAAGAGTAATTTCTTTTATGTTTAAAAAAAATCAAACAAAAAGTTTTTCCAAGTAAACATGTTAAATTTTGTTTTGCTCCAACTGTTGCGAAAAACATGTTTGTGCAATTACAAACCGTTGGCCCATAATCACCTAGGCTGGGTATTCAAATGCACTTTCTTTCAAAACATATTTTCAGAGAATATAAATGCTGAATCTGCTTGAATGTGTCAGTGGTTGCAGCACAGTGTGCACAGAAAATACAAGTACATAATGTTGGTGCACAAATTAAAACAAGATAAAATATAGTTCCAAGCTAAACTATTTCAAAATGCATTTAACAAAATTTGTTGTAAATTCACGGTATACTGTATCATAACAACAAAGGCTTTTTCTGTGTAAAATTTGTTAATGTCTGACAAAAACTCTTAATTAAAAGCATAGTTCAAAATGAGGCAAATTTCTTTCTTTTTTTTCTTGCTTTCTTTCTCTTTTTTCCCCCTTTTTCTTCACTAATTATTTCATTAATTTAGAGCAGGACGGCACGGTTCCGGTCATGGCTCGATTCCCGTATCTGTGTGCATGGAGTTTTACATGCCCTGTGCTTGGTGGGTTT
>JAQMYJ010000004.1:12984482-13035095 GCA_030014305.1 Clarias laeviceps
AAATCAATTGTGTGTGTGTGTGTGTGTGTGTGTGTTTCATGCACTTTTTTTTTTTTTTTTTTTTTTACATTTGCATGAATTATTTCAAACTTGCAACTGAGCTTAATTAACAACTGATCAGCAATTGATTTGATCTATAGATCCATATAGGCTACTTTAAAACTTTTTGATGTAAACACTAGATGGCATCATTTACTAAGTTATACGCCCAGTTTCAAGTTCTTGCACGTCATACCTGATCCAGTTTCATAATGGAAATGCAGTGGCTAGATCTCGAACAGGTGAGTAGAAAGATTTGGGAAAACTTGAAACTGTACAGATTAGTGGATCAGAATGACTGAAGTTAAGAACCCAAATTTATAAGGTAGCTTTATGTTTATTAAGATCATAAATAAAGGGACTGAAAATTGTTACAGCCATAAATAAAGGGATTGAATATTGTTACCATGCGGTAATTTGTGATTGTTTGTGCAGAAATGTAACTAGAATAAAGTCATATTTACTGTGCAGTTGATGTAAATGAAGCTAATAATAATAATAATAATAATAATGCCCCAGATATGAGTAGTAAAATAAAACCATGCAGAGGTCAGTGTGGCTCAGCTGTTAACAGGGTCACCTCGCACCTCCATGGTGACAGTTCAAATCTATCCTCTGGTCTCTGTGTCTGTGGAGTCTGCATGTTCTTCCTGTTCTTTGTGTGGGTTTCCTCCAGGTGCTCCAGTTTCCTCCCACAGTCTAAAGACATGTGTTGTAGGATGACTGGTGTTTCCAAATTGTCTGTAATGTATAAATGTGTGTGCACTTGTGCCCACATAAAATGACATTGCCTAACTAAGCGAGCGGGTCACTTTATTATATTCACTACACCTTAGATTTCACTACATCACTAGATTTATTTGAAATATTAAAGAATTTGTCAATTACAGAAAATCTTACTCTAGATCACATACACAACAACATTCTTCTTTTTATCTTTCCTGTTTTGCAACTGATTTCATAATCATTACCAACTCCACTGCAGCATAGTGCAGTACAAGAAACCATCACTAGAGGGACAAACCTTAATTCAGCTACTGGGGACAATTCCAGTTGCACACTGCCACTGATCAATGATGTGAAGTAAGATTAATAAAAACATTATATCTGTGGGCGGTGGGTGGTCAGAAAACTGGGGAATGTGAATTCTTTTAAAGATAAGTGTTGAAAATTCCTCTTCACAGCCAGACCGTATAATGTGTTCCATATAAATGCTTTCATACGCAGCAGCTCTTAACCATTTCCCGGATGGGTTGGTGCAGCTAAAAACAGTTGCTCCCTCATCAGCCATTTTTTCCCATTTCTCCTGAGGTGAATATGACAAAACCTGACTTTGTCAAGTTACAATGAAAACAGAAAACAGAAATTTCCCCACAAAAGTCTGCCTAAAGAAATATTTAGCATAAAAACAAAAGCACATATTGCATGCTGTCCAGCAACACGTCTTGTTTGCTAAGCTTTATGCCGCACAGGTAATGCTAATTGCTGGTATTATCAGGTTTAGCTGTAGTTTAGCTGTTTTTCCCCTTATCTATGGGGAATGAGGCCAAATAAGATGTACTTTCTAAATTAATCATGGATGAAATTCTGTTCTGATGTGGATCTGTTTGGGTTTTGGCTATTTAAATTGCGAAACACATCATAGGTAAATGATTAACATAATATAACAGGCTACTATTCTACAGTATGTTGATGTGAATCATATATTTAATTCTTTACATTCAGATATGATTAGATTGAGTAGATCAAAATATTTGTAGTGATACATTAGTCCTGAGTTAGAAGTGGATAACCATCATCAACTGTGTATATAAGTGGTATGAATTTGTAACAAAGCAAAAATAGTTTGCAGTAAGTTTCCAAAGATGACACATCTTCTAGGGATGTCTCCTAAGCTTGACACTTGAGCTAGGGTTACTGGAAAATGATGCATCAGGACATGGATAGGAAGGATTCCTCTCTTCATATTATTTCATGGCAATAATAAAATAAACTGTCAGTGGATAGTGTTTTTGATAATGCACTTTTAGTTCGTGTCCAAGAGAACAGGATCGGTCCTGGACTCCCACAGTCCAGTACAAACCAGATTCAACTTCATCATTAGTTGGTTGAAATGTCCTTAAGTACATAGAACCTTTGTAACTTTTTAAGGGGATAGGCCTCCTTGAGTAACCATGGCCTGGGGTAGGGTTAGCTCAGTGGTTAAGGCATTTTTGGCTCATTATTGGCCTAGTGATCAGAAGGTCTTGAGTCTTAAACCCTACACCACTGAGTTGCCACTGTTGGGCCCTTGAGTTTAGACACATAATACAATAAAATGCAAGTTTCTCTGGATGAGGGTGTCTGCCAAATGCTGTGAATATAAATGTCTAGAAAATGAATGAAGGAAAAACATGAACTATGCAGGCATATTTTCTTTTCTGTCACTCTAAACATCTAAAATTCTTCACCATAGCATCTAGGCCAGATGTGGAAGCTTCATGACTGCACAGCATCTAGGCCAGCCTTCATGATATATTGTTCTGCTCAAATTCTATATAGTGGAAATTATGACAAGAGATTTAGTAATAAATCATAACAAGGTTAAGCACAGCCAGTGTAATGGGATGGATTTCACTTCTCAGATTCACACTAGGTTCAACTCTCTAAAAGGCACTATCCAAGAGAGCCTAGACGGAAATTATATTATTTAATAGAGGGCTCTGTACACCCTTCAGTGTAGGAAAGTCAATGAAGCAAAGAACCTGTACCAGACAGATTTTAAATAATATTAACATAAAATCTAACCACAGTCACATATTTTTTAATACTTTTAAATGTATGGTTTCAATGACTATTATTTAATGAATAATAATAAATTAATAATAATAATAATAAATAATTATAAAAAAAAACTTATAATTATTGATAATAAAATTGCATCAGACAGACCTGAAAAAAAAAAATCCTAACATTATATTTCAATGCAGATGTTACTCAATGGTGTAACACATGAACAGAAAATCCAGCTGCATGGTACCATACATGAATTTTATATACTGTATGTCCTTTGTACAGTCAAATTCACAATTATTCACTTCCTTCAAGTAAATAATTGAACAACAAATTTTTTTTATAATAAATGCATAAATGAATAAATAAATTGGTGGTTATTTAAAAAATAATATATTTATTTTTTCTTCAGGCTCCTTATTGCTACTAAATTGTCAGAAGTAAATTATACAGTATCTGCAAATATTGTTTTTATTTATTTGTTTAGTTTCTGTTTGCATTTATTTTCCTTAGACAATATTATAACATTTTTGAGGGGTAAGTGAAAGCACAAAATCAGTGGAATGCAAAAAAAATTTGAAAAAATGGTTAATAGACAAAAAAAAGTATTTGCGATTTTTGAAGTGGTGGATACACTGGAAATTTCAGATGATTCATTATTATTATTTTAGTTCCACAAAATCATGTCTTGCCTTTTAACCCCCCCTTGTGTCTCTCAGAAATATTTCCACACATGCCAGAAGTGTTCTGTTTGTTTCCGCTGCTGTAGTGACGAATTGGCAAGGACTCCAGCTGCATAGCTGTGGATTCCTGTGTGGCACTTGTGGCTTTGTATTGTGTTACAACACGTGGCTGATTTCATGGAACACAGTGGTGTCCTGGTGGTACAGACATCAATACATAGTACGCCCCTTCAGGTTTCCTCTGTTTTTGGAGCGTGGCTGTTGTGTTGATCTGTGTTCATTCAGCCTCAAGAGCATTAGTGAGGTCAGATACTGATGTTTGCAAAAGAGGCCTGGTGTGAGGTAAGCATTCCAGTTCATGCCATAGGTGTTCAGTGGGATTCAGGTTACAGATCTGTGCTGGACACTCAAGTTCCTCCACTTTAGCCTTGGTAAACTATGCCTTCATGGAACTCTCTTTGTGCACTGTGTTGTAATCATGCTAGAACAGGTTTGGGCCTCTTAGTTCCAGTAAAGGGAAATCATAAATCTAAAGCATACAAAGACAAGTGTATGTTTTCAACTTTGTGGGAGCAGTTTATGACAGTATTATCTGGTTAACTATGGTTAGCTTTAGGTTACATTTTAGGACATTTAATGGTGATTAGGATAGTTATGCAATCAAAATCACTTCAGGCAAAAAAACAACAACAACAATTAGTTGATTAAAGCGACAATGAGCCCCAGGCCATTTCTAATGTCACAGTGAATTTAATTGCCGTACATGAAAATGTTGCTTCATCACGATTCTCTGTCAGGAATTTATACAGTAATAGTTTAACTACTTTAAGATCATTCTAGGTTTTTTCCTTGAGTTTTTTCCACTTTGTTGGGGTTGCCACATCAGACCAGTTGATCCGCATGTTACTATCTACACAACTCACCCATTTCTCCAAGCTTGGAACTGGCACTGAGGATGCCCAGCATTTCCAGTGGATGTGTATTTTCTATTGGCTCAAACTCTTGACCCTCTGATCAGCAACCAAGAGCCGAAATCTCCTGAGCCACCACTGCCCACTTTATGTGTGCTAACTAAACATATCTAAAATAAGCAGTTAGCATGTATCTGGCCACGATGATTTTCAGGGCACGGAGAAGACAATGCATTGCATACCTATACTTTTTTTTTGCACATTTCAATAAATCGATTAATATTTAATGCAGTGTGAGATCATGGCTTGAGAAAATGGCTTCACATAGGGCCATGGAGACTCTCATGCTCGCTCTTTGCCAGAGCAGTGGGAACATTTTGTCGCTTGCTAGATAACTGATGCATACTGACAGTTCAGTGTCAGTGTTGCATCGTCAAGCTCCTCAGCAGCTTTTAAAAAGTCCCATTCTGTTCGGGACAAACATAAAAGGCTGACTGTAGTCTTTATGAGGACGTTCATCTCCTAGTAACAGCTCACGCAAAGTTATGCTTACACTTGTAACTTTCTTGTAATGCTAAGATGACAATTTATCTACATAAATAATTAATTAGCCATCAGTTGGTTTCATTTTAGATTATTACACTGCTCATGGTTCAGGACTGTTGAGTTAGCTATGATTGGCAGATTGGCTTTATGGCCCAGGTTGTTAATATCCTCTGATATAGTATATTCATACTTTACTGTTAAGAATATGTACAGTAAATGCATGTTGGTTTAACATCATTTCACAATTTTTTTTCCCTCACAGGTGTGCACCAGACATTATTGACAAGCCGTGTAAATTAGACCAGATCATTGCAATCTGAGCGGTAGCCCAGTAGTTAACTACTTAATTACTTAACTTATTATTCATTTGTTAACCCTAAAGCATTTTACTCATTAATACTATCAATTATTCAGTGACCACAGTAACACTAGGAGGAGAGGAGTGGTATGTAGTTACATGACAAATGTGTGAAACAGTGAGAACAGCTTAGACAGGTAAGTCAGCCTTTCATGTGCAAGTCATCCGGAGTCCTTTATCGTTAGCTGTAGGTTTAAATTCGATACTTGCATATTTCATTCATCAGCTGCTCATAATCCTCCATTATTATTGCGATTTGATTCAACAGGTTTTTGGTCATTTTATCAGTGTAGAGAAATGTGTCAGTTCTGGTCCTTAATCAGTGCACAACTGTTCACAAGAACCCTGGATTGATTGAAGCAAAATGCTGTGTTTCTTTAGACTAGACATCGTTAAAAGGCGGACCGCGGTCCAGATCTGGACCTAGTGACAATCTAGACCCTGATTCTTTTCTGATAAATAAGAAATAAGTGGGTTTTGTCCACACTGTGTCCACAATCTGACTTAATGCGTCACTTAGCAGAGCTAATCAACGTGATAGTTCTGTGTATAGACGGAAGAAACAAACCGCCAGCAGTTCTGTGGAAGATGCAAACAAAATCACTGAGCTCCAGCCTCTATCTGCTAGGTCATCTATAAACGGCTTTCATTTTAATGTCAAGGGCAGTGGCATAGTATTATCCAAAGAGGGAAATACATGTCAATATTTATATCAACTTTAATAATATAGCATCTTTAATATTCATAAGAACACTCAAAAGCCAACAAACGTGATTGATAGAGAATCGATAAACAGGGAGAGAATCACAACCATACATGCAGCACAATCCCATTATATGAAATATTTTTTGTGTCTTTTGTGTCAATAATGATTCTTCTTTGTACTTTCCTTACTTATTATTATTATTATTATTATTATTATTATTAGTAGTAGTACTTTTGGTCTATTGATTTCCTTCTTTTCCAGTAGTTTTCATCATTAGTGTTACTTTGACTGCACAGTTACTTGTGTGTATATTTGTTTGTTTATTTTTGAAATCTATTTATTTCTATTGTTATTTTGTGACTTGATTCTGAGCGGTCAATACAAGTGTATGTACAGTATTTCACATAATATTGCATGTCTTTTGTTGTATTCTCTCTTTATTCATTGTGTTATCCCCTGAGTGTTCTTATAAATATGAATTATAGTACATTGTTCTGTATATGTTTAAACAAACCCATACAAAACTGTAATTTTTTTTATGCACTGTATTTTCAGAATTTCATTCATATGGTAGCAGGCTGAGGTGAGGGGATGTAAAATATATATGACAGAGCAGAGTCCTTTAACATTCATTTACAGCCCAGCAGCGTGCAAATGAAGATTCACTAAATATAAATATTACTGAAATGTTATGGAAATTTTAAATAGCTTTTTTTTTTTTATAGATTTACAATGACTACATATATAGAGATTTGAATCTTAACACAAACATGAAATCAGTTTGAAGAAAATTTTATTGACCTGACTCTTATATTTTAATTCAGGACGCCTGCTTTAGACCAAAGTATTTTACCAACAATTAAAATTTTTTCTTTCTTTTATTTTTTCATTCTTTTTTCCTTTTTCTTTAATGTGATAGCATTTTTCCATCATAGTTCTAATGTTTATAATATTTAATGTTAAGGAACATGGTTGAAACTTGATGGTTCTTAAGTACAATATCTGTAAACATTACCTTACCAGTAATCATGAAAAACCTAAAGTTACAGCTTTACATCTGGTTGTCCACACCTTCTAACAAATCAGATTATACAATTCAAATTTCATACATGGTATAAATACCATGAAAACATGTGAGATCTGTGATGTTATATGTCAAATATGTGAATTTTACGCTTTGCAATTTTCATAAATTTTGCAATTATGTTTATGCAAGGGGTGCAAGTCAAACTGGGACTGTGATTGTTAGGGATGGATGGATGCATAAGTGCCGATGTTAACTTTAAAGTTGACTTTAATTGTAATCCAAGAACAATCACGACAAAAAGCTTTCACTACTGTAGTATAGTCCAAAAAGAATGAGACAAAGTGGTTGCTACAGTATAAAACTAAGATAACATACCAGGTGCAGAGCAACAAACAAACCTATTACAAGACTATTTATAACCGTACTAATAATCAGCTAACTAGGCTCAGGTGAACAAAGGAAAAATGAAAAGAAAAGTTTTCAGTTTCAGAATAACTTAGTTGAATGACATAAAAAATTCCTAACTATACAAACTATGCAATACTGTGCTTCTGCTTATCTTGCTTAATGTTTTATGCTTGCCACATTAAACTCTTTAAACTTTGCTTTAATAACATTATAACTGTGGACTAACGCACTTTTCTTTTTTTTTTCTCCCAGGAGCAGAAAGATAAACCTTTTCAAGTTCAACTAAAAGAGCAAGAAGAATCAGAATCAGTGGAATCAGAACAGCCTTACCACTGTATGGAACTGAAGCTCGGCTAAACCAGGCAGCAGGTTCACATATCAAGAATTACATCCAATAAAAGGAGTGTGAGTATGGTCACGTTCTGTGGAGGACCATAAACTTTCTCTTGCAGGAGCTGAGAGCTCTTCTATGAATCCATGAAACAGGATTATTTTTCACCCATGGAGTCTAATTGAATTTCAAGACAAAGAAAAAATGATACAGTCTAAAGACAGCAAGTGATTTACACACTGAACTGTGTTTAGCTGAGAATTTACTTGAATAACAGATCATATTCATATACTCTTTATGAGACACTGTGTTCCTGATGTATGCTATTTTAGGCCATAAGAACAGGAGTATGCGATGTATGAGTGTGTTTGTATGTTCTCACAGGTACATGTCAACGGTATGGCACACATGAAAGTTGCATATCACGTTCTATACCAAACATAGAATTGCATGCTTGGAAACAGAGCATGCAATCAGGCAAAATAATCGAAACAGCTTCAGCTCTATTCGGGAATTCTATATGGGAGCAATGGCAGCATTATTCTAAAAATAGTTCTGTTGTTTGACAGCTGAAGATAACATTGTTAAATATATATTTTTAAGTCTTTCCTATTTTTTTTTTTTTTTTAAAGAAACCTAATAGGTTAGACTGGTGACACTTTTTTTAAACATCTGCTGATATTGTGGAATGATTTTCTTCCTCCTTGGGAATTATTTCGCCTTCAAAGAATGAATGAACTTTAGTATGTTCATATCATAGGAACAGGTTCTGTCCCCCTTGTCAGCAACGTTGCCGCAGGTTTTGATTTGACATTATTCCTTTTTATAATGACGTTGTTTAAAATAACCGTCGGATCAGAATGCTGTATCACCTCTCATGTAAAGCATCTACCTCAATGTCATGATCTTCATTTTTGCCAAAAGCTTCGCCCTAAGAAAGCAGCATTGGTCATGTAACTGGGCCATCATTAAAGCAATGTGTTGTTTACTCTGCCGTGCAGTCAGAAGCAGTTATATATCATGTTCAAAATATGCATGACTCACTTGTCCTCATTGTCCATGCTAGACGTCTGTTGTGTCTATGCATCGCAGGCTGTTGTGTCTATACATGTTCTTGTCTATTACAGTGCCACATGGTATCCTGTTTGGTAAACTTATGCAAAGTCTTTAACTACAATATCTGACCCTGATAAACAGGTTATTAGCAGTGTAAACGTGTAGTCCATATTAGTTGGTACATTTCCCAGCATCTAAGTGTTAAACCCAGTTTTTGGTGTAGTGTCTGTCAAGCTGCATAAATATTGCACTGTACTGTATATAATCTGGTTCCATTCAAGTGTGATTTATCCATATAAAAGAGGAATCTGCATTTAATATATGCAACATAAAATAATTGATGGAAGAATGGATGCAGTATTCAAAATGCTCATTTCTGCTCACATGTTCTGCAGTAAGCACATTTCCTTATGCCAATTTATGATTGACAAAAAGAAGGCGATTATAGTATTTATTTGTCCATGAAGATCCATACACATGACCACATGGCAGACAGGAACCTATAGGTTTGTAAGAAAGAGAGCAATAGTAGAGAAAGCCTTGCATTTCATTCATTATACACATTAAGGTCTTCCAATGAGAAGCAAAACGACTTTACTTTGTTTCTTCTGAATAGGTCCTTTTTTCATATACTTCCCATCATTCTATTCAATCTGATCTATTTTAATAAATATTAAAATGTTGTTTTTCTGATGATTACTTATGGATAGTGTAGATCATTAAAATGATGATGATGATGATGATGATGATGATTCTTGGCTTACTAATGGATGGTTAGATAGAAAAATAAATACATTTTAAAAGTAGTTATTACAAGAAGTACAGTAAGTAAATGGGTATTAAATGAAAAATTGAGTATAAATCTGTGCATGGTACCTTATTATATCATGGACATATACTCACCTCATCAGGAGCGACAACACAGCCTCATACAAAATGAAATGAAGAGCTTATCATACTTTATTATCTAGGAGTGATTTTTTTGAGAAACAACATACAGTATTATAAAGTTTTGAGTATACAAGATGTGGCTGAACTTGAACAAACTAACTACCTGTATGTTAACCAATTTTAGAAAGAAAATAGAAACACATCTAAAGAAGCCTGGTCTAAAAGCCAGCACCCCCCAGCGTAGAGGAATAGCCACGCAAGAAGTCAAACTATACAATTCCCAATCAAACTGATCTGGCTTCCCTGACAAATTTACCTCACAGTTACCTCACTTTTAATTTGCCTAATTTGTAATGATATTTGACCTGTTTGTCATTCAGATGCACATTTCTTAATCTTTATTAATAGCTGCTTTATGAGTAATTGACCCAATTATGATGGTTGCTGATAAACAAACATACAAATATGTGCGACGAACACACAAAAGAGGTAAATATCAATAGCTATCCTTGCAGTTGTACCTTCCCTATTCATAAGCAAAATGTTTCTAGACTTGAGTGTGAGACGGCATGGTTCCTTGCCCCATTGGCCTTTTTAAGTGGTTGTAGCTCTCATTTTTGACCACTGGGTGCAATCTGAACTTCTTAATGGATAAACATGGCAGTGAAATCACTGTTTTACAATTATGCACCGAGAAATTAGACCAAATCCATACATTCAAATAATAGCAGTTGTGAAAAGTAAATAATATTTTAATAGAATTTGAAATTTCTGAAGGTACAAATGAGGTCATTCTAAACATTAAACATTTATTGATTGGCTGATATATTGTATATGTTTGGGCTATTTTAATACTTTTTCAGATTTAATAATTAAGATTTATTATTATTTCTTAATGTTCTGTGGAATATATTAATTTAACTGCATCAGCAACTGTTTTTTTGCTTTATTTATTACATGTGTGTATGCTGTATGTTAAGACGTTCCACAGTCTTAGTAACAAATCGTGATTTCCTACTGAACCCCACAAACATCAAATATCAAATCATGGCACTTCCTACTGTGCTTCTCTCTATTTTGAAACGATTGCAGATCTTGAGGGGTGCATACAGTATATTCAATCACCACAAAATGGGATTAGCCAACTGTGTTGGAGCACAGCTTTCATCAGCCACCGACTCATACATTTACGGAAAAACAGACAGGTGTTTTTATTACTTTAACTTTAGTTTTAAAATCACTGCTGAAATTCTATCGTAAGGGGCACGTTGTCTTTCTCAGATTTGCAGCTCATCTCCTAAGATGCTTACACGACTGCAGGTCTTTTAGTATCAGTGCGCGAGGTTTCGCACGAGTGTATTGCAGATAAATTCAAGGTACTTTAATTTAAGCTTGGGTAGCACAAACTGAAACTTGCTTTTGTACAGTAAATGTTCTCCCATCTGTCTTTAATGGGTGTAATTAATTAATTGCAGAATCATATGGCTTAATAGGGATGTGCAATGCTATACTACCATAGCTATGTCATGCTAATAATGACTCTACATGGTATAATCAGTGATTTAGTGATATATTCAATGTGCAATGGTATTCTAGAGTCTGTATATGCCATATTTGAAAAGCGAGTGGTAGATTCAGGCATTTGTTTGAACATTAATTTCCAATTCATTCCCATATTATTTTATACATCTGTATTTTCTGCATCTGTAATGAGGAATGATGTTGAGGAAATAGTGTTATGCAGTTAAATCTTTAGATTATATTTATAGTTAGCTCTGTGCAGGTTCTTAGTTATGTATGGTGAGCAATAATGCATGTTATATCCATAATCATAAGCAAATCATGAGAATATTGTTCAAAAGATATGGTTGAGCTGCACACGTTACTGCATATACCCTGTTTGGTTGTATTTGCATACATGCCCTTAAACGGTGCCTTACATATCATATATTGTGTCATATTGTTATTGAGATGTCATTACAGAATACATTAAACATTGTATACTTAGAATAAGCTTGTTGTTCTTTAGATGTTGTTGATCATCTAAAGAACAACAACAACAACAACAACAACAACTAGATGTTGTGATACCTGATATATGTGAACCATCACATAAAAATCAGGTATTACGTCACATTCTGGCTGATTCGAGTCACGCATATTTTCAGATTACTGGATCAACAATCTCCATTTACTGAATGTAAAAGTCATCCAAGATAATGTTCTTGGAGGACAACACACTAACATTTGTGCGAGGCAATATACACTATGTCATGTTTCCACTGAACATTAAATACTGGCCATCGTATTCCTCTGAGACCTCACAATGCCTTATATAAAAAATAATAATAATAAAAAAAGAAGTTTGAAGGACCAAAACAAGCAAATTGATGTCAAAGCATTATAATGAGCCAGTTTTCTTAGGGGATATTTTCCAGTTTGCAGAAATCAAAAAGATAAATCAGGCAAAACCATAGACCATATGCAGTCAGTTTGTAATAAGGTCTGAATCCTCTTAAAGCTCATTCACATACAGTACTTCCCACCCTAAGACAGTGTGTTTTAGATCAGGAAATTAAACTCAATTATTTGCAAAACAGTTTGATGTAAGCGATAGCGTTCTCCATCTAGACAACTGCATTACTTTTCTCTCTCTTCAAGAATGTGCTGCCAGGAAGTAGAGCATTACTAAAACACTGATGCATTTCTGAAACTACGCATTGCATTTCTCCAAATCATGCAGAAAGCTATATAGCCCAGTCTTCAGTCCTACGTCCTACTGTATGTCTTTGTGTTTGTGTGGACTTTATGCACATGCATGCATGTGCTAATGCAGGTACTGGCCGACAGTGGAGGCTTGTCCATTTATAACATGTTAACACTGTGCAGTCTTTTTTTTCATACATGACGTATGAGCTTCAAAAAGCTCCGTGAGCGGTCACTGTGTCTTGTCCTGCTTCTGTACTGTACAATTAGCCATCAGTCGTGACATGCAAAATACAACAGAGACCTTAAAATGAAATTGCTGTTTTGTAGTGTCTTCTGTCATGTTTAGATAAAATGAGTGTGTGAAAAAATTCAGTATGTGGTTAAATATGTACAATGTGTGAAATACAGCAAATTAGCAAATATTGATAGATAGTATATTCTAAGGCTTAAATAATGTATATATGTATGATCTGTCAACGTACATGGCATATGTACGCAATAAAAATCTATTTGAATAAAAGTGATGGCTTATTTTTGATTGATTTATGATTTATTGATTTTATGTTGATCTCTGGTATATGGACTGAGTATACTGAATTTCTCCTTGTTGTGAATGTGCACATCCATGTGTGTGTGTGTGAGAGAGAAAGTATTAATAACTTTACACAAAGTGTCTCTATACTACATTCATAACATCTTACATACACACACAAAGAAAATATATAATGGTTTAAATTCATGAAGTAGAGATGTTTTATAACATTAATATGGACTACTATGCCATTTTGTATATTAGATATAAAAGTAACTCTCTGTATTTGAACAGGAAATGGATGAGTCTTACAGTAAATGCTTTTTAGAGGCAATGGGTTATGTAACCATATTCGTGCCATGCAAGTTCAAAGCACCTTTACTCTTATGCTTAAGTATGCATTGCAAAATCACAGTGCAAATCATATACTGTGTTTCAAGACTAAAAGAATATAACTGAATATAAAACAAAATCATTCTAATGATAATTTGGTGATATTAAGTATGAAGTATAATATTACTATGATATAATTACCAGATTATAATTACAAATATTGATGAGCATTTTGTAGGTCGGTTACAGCTGAAATTGCATTTTAGCTGTTTGTGCTAAATCAATGTTTTGAGGTCATTGCAAAACTGATTTATTTTAAACAAAAATGACAAAAGAATGTATATATATGTGTGTGTGTAGTAAATGTAAATGTTCTTGCATCAGGTCTTTGTTTTTAAAATGCTCACTGCGCTTGGATACATACAGGAACCACATGGTGGTGATTGCTGAGCGTCAGAAAAGAACAGGAGTGAAGGAATCAATGAGATAAATGTTGGCCAGCTGCCCTGCACTTTCCCGACAGCACAGTCACGTTTAGGAGAAATGGGGAGAAAGAATTGGATGAGTGAGAGAGAGATAGATTGTTGATCACTTTATATTTGACTGCAGAGCTAAATGTCTGTACTCGTATTTTATATATTGCTACAGTATTTGATAGTATTCTATTTTATACCATTCAATTTTTTTTCTCTTTTTTATTACTTTCAACTACTACTCCTTTTTTTTTATCTCTTTTTTTTTATCTCTTTTTTTTTCTTATTATTTTCTGAGTTTTGGCAATACGATTGTCCATATTTGTCATGGGAATAAAGCATCTAAATAATAAAGAGAGAGAGAGAGCGCTAGTTTTATGTATTTATTTATTTATTTAGCCTTCATTCAAAAGAATTTTTACTCAAAGAAACAAAATGCGTACTTGGATAACATTGTGACAAAGTGCATAGTAAGACAACATGGCCTCAGACCGTAGAACTTCTAATGTAATTTAAAAATGCTGTTTAGTCTGTATGTGTGTGTGCGCGCGTGTGTGTGTGTGTGTGTATGTGCGTGTGTGATTCACTGAGCATGGCATTACAGATATGTAGCAGCGTGAGATAACCCTTCACCTGGTGAACTTTAGACACTTTCTACTATCTGTAGAACAGTTTTAAATACTACAATGATGATGTTACATGTTTTTCTTAGGTGAGTATTTAAATTTTTGGGGAGAAATGCCACAAAAGTGCCACTTGAGAGTCTTACTTCCTCTGTATTTATACCTAATCTACTTACAGAAAAACAGTGAATCATATATTTTTTTATTTTCCCTACAAGGATAAGCTTTCACAAATTTTCAGCATCATTTACAGTACAGCATCAGTCTCTCCCTCCTAACTGGAGGTAAAAGTCGCTGACATAAGCCTGATCTTCATCTCTTTACTCGAGTTCATTCATAGGGGAAAAACCTTAGATTTATTCTGACTGATTTGTTGGCTAAATTTATTGTTATTAATTGTATGTCTAAAATATATACAAAAAATGACAAAAAAGTCTAAAAATATATAGAAAACGATCAGAAGTAACCATCATTGATGGGAAAAGAGTTTGTAGAAATAGTTAAAAAAGGTTAAAGCTAAAAATAAGCTGATCAGCTTTAATGTAATCAGTGATATTATTATTTCAGGTGGAAGCCCACATACTGTACATGTCTGCCTGTCCCTGTCTAACGTTCATTGTTAAAATAATTAAAATTTCATTGTTGAATGAAGGTTGAGTATCTTACATCTTGTTTACGCTAAGTTGTACTTCTTTCGTTGTCAGTCAGATACACTGCCTGTTTGGTAATCGGTGAATGACTCAGATGAGAAATCAAAAAGGTAGACATAGAGAAAATTTCCTGAGACAGGTTTCAAGCCCTCCAGTGTATAAAATGTAAAGATATAATTGAAAGAAATCTGGCCAATGTACAGACAAAACCTTTCTTTGATTTATATAGATTGGACAATTGAAATACATGTTTTTCCTCACTGCTACAGTAAGTTAAACTGATTAATAAGAAGTAAGTGAGACAGATATTAAGAATTCATTAAAAGCACAAAGCTATTATAACAAGTCATGCTGAAAGGCCTTTGGGAAATCCCCTTCCAGGCCCTAATGGTTATTTTTAGAAGTGACTTTTACCACAAGAGGATTAGTGATATTTCTTTTTTCTTTTTTGGCAACAGACTGTCTGTAACCCAAGTCATGAACTTACTGACTTATGGGTTCATGTGTGTATGATTTTACAGCACATATAGACCATTTATGTGCATTGTAATATATGTGCTATATTGTGTTTGTTGTTTTTTCATAGCGTGTCTTAATATTAGAAAAATACAATATCAGAAAAACAACATCTAATTTTTTTCACAGTGCCATTATTTAATTAACAAAAATTAAGCTATAAAGAAAAAAAAAACATGTAGACAATGCTAAAATTGCACTAGGCATTAAGGGCATACAACTCCACTCTAGTCTCAATTGTTTATAGGACACTGTCCCAGAAGTCTTGTGCTTTGTTCAGATGCAGGTTTGTAAACAGAACAGAGGAGGATTTCTCTTGGCAATGCTTCAAAAACAAACTGTACTTGTTCAGTCTTCTTCTACTTGTGCTGCCATTGACTTTAACATGGAACATGCTCAGTGAGGCCAGTAGGATCTGAGATGTAGCTCTTTGACCTTTGGGTGAATGTGCTGGGACAGCTAACTTGAATGCTTTCCACTTGTGAATTTCTCACTGTAGAACATTCAACTTCAAATTGTTTGGAATTGGTTTTATAACACTTTCCAAATTCATGTACAACAAGAACTGCTTCACTAAGTCCATTGATTATGTCTTTTTTTCTCTTGCCATTGTGTTGAAACACACTTGAATGCCCAGACCAGCAAACTGCCAAAACCTCTGCTTTTATAAAGGTCTGCACACCTGCTGATAATCAATGGCTGATGAGTATCATCACCTGGCTGCAAGTTACTCTCTTAAATCCTGTATATGCAGTATGGAGGAACTTACTATTACACAAAAACACATATAATTAAAAGGGAGGGTACTTAATTTTATCCCTGACTGTATACTGTATATGCACATGTTTATACATAATGATTAAATCTTTGCTAGTATTATGCACTGTTTTACCTTGAAACTATATACAATGTAAGAATGATGATAATCAGTTCATTCATTCATTCATTCATTTATAAGAGGGATTTCCAGTCTTAGACTGAATAGGTGAGGCAACTGTAGGGAGTAGGAATCGAGGTGACTAAACTGTGTGGCCACTGATTGTGGAATCCCAAAGCATTTTGATGGTAATTGAAACTTTTTTCCAGTGATAACCCTTCCAGTGAAGGTTAACTCTTTCCTTTTATATCTGTATATAATTGTAAATAAATATTAAATTATAACAAAATATATTGTTTTAATTTCTTAATTATTATTTTACCATATGTGTTTTGAAGGAACACATATGGAGTAAACACAAAAACTATAGGACAGTTTGTATACAAACAGAAGCTATTTCTTATTTTAATCTCATACCTATATAAAGCTGTGCACTTGGTGTTTTCTTAATCCATTCGTTTCTTTTAAAAACACATTTCAACATAAGGTCAATCAAGATGTTTTTTTAAGATATTAACATCTGTAAATATTTAATCAAGTGTGTCCAAACTTTTGACTGGCAACGTAAATTCTGGTTTATTGAATGGTGAAATATTTTTTATTTTATTATTTTTTTTAATATCCATGTGTATAAGGGTTAAAAAACAGATTCACATACTTTATGTAATGAATAATTTCTGCTCACAAATACTTACGTACACTCTTGCAGCAACACAGGCTGTTGGTCATCACCTGAATTCCTCCTGTCAGCAGTCTCTCTTATTCAAACTCATTTCACTCAAGTGAAATGAAACCATTTGGATCAATTATTAAAGAGGTTTGAGACAATGTGTTCCACAGTATAGATGGGTCTGATCGAGGCACAGTGAAACACAACCCTATTGAAATGTTAATGCAATCAAAAATCTATCCCCTCCCCTGCCATTCAGCTAGGCGCCATCACATCTCTAGCCTCCATTACGACACGTGACATTAACGCATCACTCTACAAGAGCTTCGGGGGAATGACAGAAGACATAAGCCCAGTTGACAAGTGCACACACACACGCACATACACATACACAAATACACACACACACACACACACACATACACAAATACACACACACACGCACACACGCACGCCTGTGGCATTGGTGCAACACATTGCTCATTTTGAGATATGCTGATGATGCAGATTTTTTTTTACTGCCCTGAGAGATAAATCAAGGCCAGATCCCCTGACAGTGGACTGCAATGAGATGGCATATTTTACAGTACATATGTTTGGCAGAAAAAAACTTTCACTTAGAGAGTATTCACTTAAAGTATGATGGATATACTGACATTAAATGGTATTTGATATCCCCATATCCTCAAAAAATGGTGCTATAAAAGTTTAACAAACAGTGGTTGTGCAAACACAGATACATGTATTGATGAAGCTATTTTGAAGTCGGTAATGCTTCAATGTAATCTCACATTTCACAGGAGTTATGCACAAAAAATACCTTAATTTAATAGTTACATTTTAAGACTTATATGATTTAACTTGTCTAAAGGCTAGCATGTTTAAGTTTTAAACAAAACAGTCCTGCTTGCTTACAAAAGCCTAGATTAACAATGAACACAGCCATCTTATCATGAACAGTGTCTATAATTAATTACATGGCTTTCGATTTGATTTCAGACATGCAAACCATCACATCAAATCAGGTATTAAGCTATTTTGGGTGATTTGATTCATGAACATTTTAAGATTCCTGATTCAATAAGGTACATTTTGATACCAATATCAGTTGCTGAGATTTGTCTAGTGAAATTCTATTTACAATGAGGTCCATGGGAGTGGGAGGAGGTGGTGGTGGTGGTGGGGGCTCCTTTTTGACAACAGGATTTCTAAAATAACTCCACCAACAGTGCAGATTTATGAAGAGTTTATTTTTTTTTTCCCCACAGATGGAGTAACTAGTCCGGATAGTTTCACTAAACTGCGTTAAAACATTTTATGCTTTGAAAAAATTACAGCTGTATTAGTTCTGTTAAATAATAAAAAAGTAGGTATTTATCAACTGAATTTTGCCTAAATTGAAATTTTCATATTTCACCTACTGCACACTATTGGCCATAGTGCCAAACTAACCTGTATGACTTAATACCTGTCTTTTTACGAAGTCACTTGTTAGTTTGTTGGGAAGTAATTAGGCTTATGTAATATCCAAGCTAATGTAGGAACATAAAGCCAGTGAGATGTATGTGCATGTATTAAAATTTTTGGTGAATTTAAAAATCTTTACATTACTTGTCCTTGGTGGATGTCCTTAGTCAAATTTGTTTTCAAAACACCCATTTTCTTGTGAATTGCAGACCAAATGAAAATGAAAAAAAACAAATCTATATTTTTATGGGCACAGCCTTATTCTTTCGAAATCTCGAGCTGTGAAGACAGCACTTACTTCTGAACAAAGCATTCTAGTATCAATTCTTTGACAGAAGGGCCTGCTTCAGGGTCTAACTAGTGCTGCAGTGCTTTCACCTGCCTAAATTACATTACTGAAACAAATACCACTTTAGCTGAAGTGGATGTCATGCCATGGAATACAATTTTCCACATCAAAAGTGTAAGCTTTGCGACTATCATTGAAACAAATGTATAATAGATTACTAAACTATTTGCAGTTTAGTACAAATAATAATAATAATAATAATAATAATAATAATGCTATATTCTGTAATATACAGTTGTCAGGTTTATTTCCAGATGATACACTCAATAAAAATATCTTCTCTGTGTTTATATTGAATATTTAAACTGCATGGCCAAAAAAGGTCACCATTTCAGATGGGTCAAATTATTACAAAGAAAACAACTAAGGAGTTTTAACATTACTGGAACCCATCAGTTAAGAACCCTTCAACACATCAAAAGCTGAAAGGATAGTGCTGAACCATCAACTTGGTGAAGTTGCAGTTAAAAAAAAAATCAACAGTTAAAACATAGTTATGTTTAATAGTGAAATTAAGGGCATTTCTATATGCACACAATGTGGTGGGAAAGCAGCTGTGTGGTCATAGGGAGTTGTTAGTTAGATTATCAGAAAGAGGCTTGACTATGCTAGGGAGCATACTCCATAGAGATGTTAAAATGTTAAAATGTCATATGGGCTGGTGAGGTCAGATTGCCCCTATTCCAGAGTGATGGGCACATCAGGGTAAGATGGAAAGTGCATGAAACGATGCATCCATCATGCATAGTGGCTACTGTAAAAGCCTCTGGAAGCAGTGTTATTTTCTCAGGTTACTTCAGTTAGTTTAGGTCTAGGCTTAGCAATGTTATGTAGCAATAAAATGTCAGCTGATGACCTGAATGTACTGAACCACCAGGTTATCACAGTAATTGATTTCTGATGGAACACGTATATTCCAGGCATGAAATTGTGAAAGAGTGGTTCTTCATGAGGAACACATTTTACACATATTACATTGTCTGCTATAATCAAAGCTAAAGGGTATTGAAATCTAAGAATGTGCAACTTTTTTTGGACAGTCAGTGTATATATTAGTATAAATGGAGGGGTGTAAAGCATTTTGCAGGACTGGCTAGAACACAGACACAGAAACCACAGAACTGGAATAAGGTGCTCTTTTATTTAAGGAAAAAACAGGCAGTCAAAATCACTTGATGAGAAAGGAGAAGGGTGAGGGTTTGGTGAACAAAAACACCTCACCCAAAGCTCTTGAGTAGATGCAGGATTAGCTGTGTCAGGTAGCGTGGGCTGTATTTGTCCCGTAGAAGCTCTTGGTACTGCATACACTGTATGGGTTCTTGACTTGGAGATGGAACGTATCATGGCTGAGAAACAAGGTGGGTTGTGCCCCTGAGTTTGAGTTGTCGGCACGACTAGCCACAGACAAAAGGACCACAGAATTTAAACAAGGTGGTCTTTTATTAAGGAAAAAACAGTCAGGGAGATCCACTTGGTGAGAAGGGGTAAAGAGTGAAGGACAGGTGCACAGAGTGCAGTTCCTGGGCTTTTGTGTGTAACTGCGTTCAGTTGAGGCAGGTCTTTTGTGTGTAACAGCGTTCAGTTGAGGCAGGTCAGCGGCAGAGTTTGTAGGCTGAAGGCAAGGAAGCCAAGGAGGTTGTCAAGCTTTGGGAAATGTTCTTTCTCTGTGGTTTTCCCTGAGCTGGGAAATCTCTGAATGACACTGAGTCTGTGGGAATAGATACACCGAGAGAGCAATGTGAGTCACGCATCCAGAACATGCTACTTACTAGACTGATGTTTGGCGGCCATTTTATAAGGTGCAGATGACATTGGAATGGTGGATAATAATCCACTGCCACGGTGAGTTAGAGCACATGCAATGGAGCTAACCAAGGTGCTGAACACACTTCTTCTTCATGGTCAAGCAAGGAGCTGGCAGATAGTGCAAGGTGCTGGCTTTAGGACTATACCTTTAAACTGGCTTAAAGTTATGACTCACATAAATTCACACTTCTGACTTTCTTTAAATGGTTCAAACAGGGGTCTCTGTAAAATGTCACTTATAGGTGTACATCTGTACTAAGCTCCTACAGTATATCACTAAAAACTCATGCAAATGAGATGTTTTCATCACACAGGCAAAATATCAGTGATAGACCTTGTGGCTAAATAAAGACCACATTTAATAATAATAATAATAATAATAATAATAATAATAATAATTCTTATTCTTATTCTTATTATTATCAACAACAATAATAATAATCCTTCCAAGTTAGGATGGACCCACACTAGCTTTAATTCTAAACCCCTAGAAACAGATGATGAGAATTGTTGGATTGCTAAACAGATCGTACACTCATACTGCATATGCAAATTCAGTATGTCTCATCTGTGATTACATACTTCATAATAATAGCAAGAATTTCACTAAAACTAATATTAGAAATCATGGCTTTTAAACCTTTTCTATAGATAGCTGTCCAAATGAATGGTACAAGCAGAATATAATGTAGCAACTCATCCATCCAATTACTCACAATTTCACAAACACACATATTTCCAAAGAATTCCTACCCCATCAGCCACGACTTCCGGTAACATAAACACACGCATAGACACTTTCTCTGGTACACACACACACACACACACACACACACCCACGCTCCCTCTTTCTCATACGACACTACCACACTCCCCATTTGTTGGATTCCCTCCCCCTACATCTGTCAGTTCTTCTCTCTCTTTTATTGGCTGTGCTAGAGCATGAAGCTAAGAATAGCTCCCCAGAGTCCAGCCTCAACAGCCCCTGGGGCACAAGTGTTCATCTTGAAGGGCGTTGTGTGAGTATGTCTTTTCCCCCATGCTCATACTATTGGCTTCATAAATGGATCACAGGTATTATATAAGCACTTTGTGAATGAGGCCTTGGGGGATGGAGGTGGGGGCACCTGCATTCATACAATTACTGCACTTCATTTCACCCACTGGATCCCCCTCAAATGGCATGATGATGTATCTTTATTATATTTTTGTGTGTGTATACACATATATCATATGCCCAAAAAGAAAAACCCTCCAGCCATTGCAGCTTTTTCCTATTGAGAATAAAAACTTTGTTTAATATGTGAACTGTATATCATATATGGAACACTATTGCCCTTTAAATGCATGTGAAGCTTTTGCAGAAACCCTCTACTACACCACTGTTGCTAGGCAAAATCAGGAGATCAGGAGTTCCTCACCAGCAGGTTTAGTGCATGAGAGATGTAATATAGACAGTATGAAATCCAGGAGGTGTGCAACCACCCTATTGTTAAATGTGCAGAATTCCTTTATTTTCTCATAAACTAAAGGATCACTGGTGTAATATTCATTGTTTCTCATTATTCCTCAAAATTTAGTAAAGAAATTATTGTCTGTAAAATTTAAAAGTTTAACTGAGCATATATTACAGTACATTACAAGCGATGGGGATTTGACCTGCTCATATGAGTCTGTTTTACTGTCAAATCACCAGAAATTAGAGGTCATCTTGTCAAAATGTTTCTTCTGTTACTGGCTTCTGTATGTTTTGATAACAAGTTATACAGCAGCTCTTCCTGGCCTGTAAGGGAATCTTGATCATCCTAAACAAGTGGTCCTCAACTTAAATGCAGACAAAACAAAGAATTAGGTGGCAACACAGTATCATACAATAAGAACCAAATGCATCAACTCTGTGAAAATATTAACTAAAATTCACTTTATCCCAGGTGTGACTTGGGAGACACCCAACAAATTTTACAATACCCTTTCCTTCTTGCAGTAAGAAATCAGCCTAGTGCTTTATTTATTAAGCCATCAGCAATTTTGGGATTTTGGAGCAAAATAATGGACCAATGATGTACCTTTGACTATCAAGCAGTGCTTTAAATGAGACTGCAATCTTTTATAAAGTTGTATCCCAGCTGTTGATGAGCACCATGGTCATATAGCCATCATAATTTTATACAGTCTAAAACATAAGCAACAGTGAAATCATATTCAGATGTGGGAGAATCCTGTTAATCCTGTCAAGAGCCTTGATGTGGTGGCCAATTCAAGTGTGAAAATGATTCCTTATACTCCCAGAACCATTCTTTCACAATAGAATCCTGGAGAATGCTTGTGCCAAAAGACCCCACTGATGGGATAACCAGGTCATTCAGTAAGTTCAGTTTATTGCCACTTAACATTGCCTAGACCTGAACAACTGAAGCATCTACAGATCATTAGACTATATCCAGAGGCTTATATAGTGACCACTCTGCATGATCGGTGCATTTCTTCATACACTTCCCTTTATACCCTGACATGCCCTTTGTTCTGGATGAGTTGCATTATATTCTGCTTGTACCATATTATTCTGCTTGTACCATTTGTTCTGGAATAGGATCAATCTGAATTCATCAGACCACATGACCTTTTCCCATCGCTCCAAAGTCCAATCTTTATGCTGCATTTTTGAAGCCTTTTTTCTGATGAATCTCACTAACAAGTGGAGTTCTTATGGCCACACAGCTGTTTAGTCCCAGTCATATCACATTGTGTGTGTATGGAAATGCTATACCTTCATTATTAAACAACCTATGGATTTTATTGTTGATTCTGATTTTCTCTAATCACACTTCTTCTACATCAACAGGTCCACACTATCCTTCCTTTTGGTAATGTGTCAAATGGTTCTTAACCCAGTTTCAGTCATTTAAAATTTTGATTGATTGGTTAGTTGCTTCTTTGTCTGATGCAGCCCAATAATTTAACCTAATTTAATAATTTTCTGAAATGGTGACTTTTTTGACCAGGTAAGCAGTAAAAGGTAAAAAGTAAATTTTTACTGATAAAATTAAGCAATTCCTTTTTTGTATGTGTGAAAAGGGACCTGAAAACATCATTCAATATTTGTAATGTTTGTTGGTGACTAACACATGTGTGACTAACTCTTTTGTTTATCAGTTAATCAGAAGTAAAATATTGTATAAATTTGACTTGCAACCTATATGGTAGCTGCTATACTTAGCAAATGTCAGTAAATTAGAAAGACTTTCCTTATTATGCTTAGTAGATAAAAAAAAAAAGTAGATGGAGTGTCTACTTTTTAAAAAGTTTTTACCTTCTTGACATTTCAATTAGTTGTGCCAGATATACCAGATTCATACTCAAGTTTGCCCTGAAAGACACCAGGTTTACAAATCACCAAACACATTCTAATATCTATAGCTATAGAGTGTAGCATGAAAAGATCACTGCAGATGAGGAATGTTCATTAAAATACCTTTAAGCTTTGTAGCCAGTTCCTTTTTCCTTTTTTTAATGAAAGTATAAATACCTCCCAAACTTTTAGCAAGTATAATTACTTCAACTTGATCACATTATTTTGTTACACAAACGTGTAGTAATATGAGTAAGATATGAGTAACTCCTTGCAGAGCACGCAACTGCACAGAAAATAAAGTGTGTAATATTTTGCATGAAAGCATCAGTGAGTATGGCCAAAACATGTCAAACAGGAAGAACAAGATTTAAGTTCAATGGGCAGTAAATATTTATAAGAAGCTGCAGTATGACTCACAATATGCACTATGATTAAACAGATTATACTGTATATACACTTGCATACACACACACACACACACACACGGGTCACATCAGAACAATAACTGGCATAGAATTAGGATAAATTATTGTTGTTGTAAGTCTTTCGGTTGCTCGCATCGAGGGGTTGCCACAGTGGACTATTCGATCCACACAACAACTTGGCACAGATTTTTACACCGGATGCCCTTCCTGACGCAACCTTCCAATTTATATCTGGGCTTGGGTCCACAGAATCTTTTTTTAGTGCTGGTTGTTTTATTAGGTATTTTTGGAAGGTGTTTAAATTACTCTTTGCGTAATAAATGATGGGATTTATTATATACAGTAACATAAAATATACAGTATATAATAATTGTTTGCTCTGATGTTTGTCTACATTATCTATCCACATCCAGGTCTGTTCACCAGTTGTATTAGTGATTTGTGTTCCATAAGTCTGAATGCACAACATTTCCATAAATTCCTCTGTAAGACTTGTTCAGTGGACCATATGTGAGTGGGGTTTCTCTTGAAAGCAAACATCAGGGTTCTCCTTTAAAAACAGCAGAATGGTAGGACAACTCGCTATCATAGAATCCCTCACATAATAAGCAATTTCATGGTTGGTAGCTCAGAACGAAGAAAAAAATCAGAATTGTGGAACTGGGAGGAAAATCATATTAAATACACAAAATATCAGACAACCCACTTAAATAACTGCTAAACCCATTTTCACATATTCCATGCTCTTTATTTCATTTCATTCCCTGGTATAATAGTTTTAAATACCTAATCCCTTTATAAACTGTTGATTATCCAGATTAAATGAATTGGAGCAGCAATGTAATAGTATTCTTGAAAATTTCATGAAAACATCAAATTTCTACTTACTTGAGTGGAATGGTCAGTGACCTATAAAAGATGAGAGGTGGGAATAAAATGATTCAGAAACATTTTACCACATTGTGCTCCCCTGAGTTAAAGGTTGCTGAGACACTGCAGCCTGCCAAGAACCACAGATGGGTTGACATTCTACATTCTTCACTAATAACTTCAAAACACTGGACACAGCTCCCACTCTACATCATGTGAATATTGTTTGTAGCGAAAGCATAAAAATTGCTGCATACTGTAAGTAAACCAGCAGAAGATATTCTGATTATTCTGTAATAACATTCCAGCTTTGCATATTTTATATATTGCCCCATAAATAGTATTAAAATTTAGCTTTCAGGTTTAAATGAAAGTCTACTGCCGATTCTGCAGTTAGTACTGTATGTCTGGTCAATCTGAAATGCAGCCCTTCTGTCGTATGCAGTGATCAACCCGACATCAACACAGCTATGAAAACACACAAAATGTGGTTTAGGTCATGTGGCATAATCATCTGCATGGCCTTGTTCACAGAGTAGCAGAAATAATAGCTTGCAGCGTGTTAAAGCTGTCACTCATAGGTATGCTCTTGATTCTGCATGCACAGCACCAGTCAGTGTTTTTTCTCTTTCCCTCCCACTCTATCTCTTTCCATTTCCCTCCTCCTCTTCCCTCTCTCTTTTAGTGCCTGCTAGCTCCTGGTTACCATGGAGAAATGTGTGGAACATGCTGTATATTTTTGAACCCTCTCTCACTCTCTTTCTAACTGCAGGATGTCCCCACGCTGCAGTGCTGGCAAACTGGGGCAAGAAGCTACAATCAGCCCCATGTATGAAAAGTGTGTAAGCTCACAGCCTGGCTCGTTTTAAGAAAGCTTCATGGTGGGCGTTGGTGTTAATGAGTACATACTGAGCGAATGAGTGTGGTGAGAGCTTAGAGCTCTGCAGGAACATTGTGTATTATGACCAATATTATTTTATTTTTATTTATTTTTTAATACAGTTATTCAGGTGATCTCTATACAACACTGTTTTTTCCCCAAGGTAGTCCAACTGTAAAACAGCATGAGCCATTCTTTTTTAAAAAATCCCAGAACAGAACAGAATAGGAGCATTGAATATTAGCTCAGAAAATCTGCTTTTTTGTGTTTAATGAACACATTATTGTAGACCAATACAGTAGTGGTGGTGTTCACCCCCATCTCTCAAGTTCATTTATTAGATGAAATGTACGTCCTTCACATAGACAGATTTAGTGAGCAAACCAGTGTAATATAATCTATTGGAGTATTTCGCAATTTTATATAAAGTACAGCATTGCCTTTATTTTTTTCAGGACTTAGGAGGCAGTATAGCTATGATGTACAGAACCATTTTTCAAGATAAATTGCAGAGATTAAGAGAGGGGTTATAGAGTAGATGTTATTAGAAAAATATGTCAAAAAATGTGAAGTTGTATACTTAGTTAGGGTCAGTAGTAGCTCAGCGGGTTAAGGATCTCAATTATTGCCCAGAAGGTCAGTGGTTCAAACTCCAGCTCCACCAAGATGGTACTGTTGAACCCTTCAGCATGGCCCTTAACCCTGTTTGCTCAAGAGATGTATCACAGCTGACCCTAACTTCTAAACAAGCTGGAATATGTGAAGTAAGAATTTTATTGTGGTGTAATGTATAAGGAAAAACTAAAGCCTTAAAATTAACAAGATTTTACAAGATTTGCCCTGTATGCTGGCATGTTGTTGATGCCTGACTATATTTATTGTTGTTCAAAAAGTCTCTAGATAATAGCCTATATGTCTTAATTTTGTTTAAGGCTGTTTCTTTATTAATGTTGGTCTGTTTAACCAGAATTTTGGTTTATAAGCCACTGCTAATTAAAATCCACTGTGATTGGTAAACAATCTATTCTTTATCTATTTAGGTGATATAGGTTCCTCCAGGAGGAGAAGTTGAATTAAGATTTAATCTTTTTTTTAACAAGTAATCCTACTGCAGGGTTGAGACAAGGTCAATCTAAGAAGATCCAAATTATTGACGTTACAAATGTTTTAAGAGCTCATGACTGAGCTGAATCGCCAGTATTTGCTATGAGGTGATTCTGAACTTTGTATGTTGATTGATTTCCAAGACCAGTGTTAGAAATCCCTATTCAAGATTAAATGCATGTCACTGTCCAAGGTGCTGAAAGATGGTATTTTTCTTGGGAATTGCCATTGATTTGCAAATTTATTAGCAATTAGCAAAACATATTAGCATTTTGTAGCATTTTTGCAAATCAGTGATGGTTCCACAAAGAGTCAATGAGGAGTCAGGCAAATGTGGTGGACTGACGGCATCTTTAAATAGCCTAAACAATGCACATTTTTCTTCAGATGTGATTAATCAGTCTCAAGTTTTGTTAATTTTATTGTTGTTGGAACATTTGACTACTCACATATGTAATAGATACCAAAAGTTTAAAAGTTGCAAATTATAAACACTTGATGGTACCACCCCAGTGACATGGAAAGGTACAATTAAGTGCCCAAGTATTTTCTGATTCATAAGTGTTACTGACTTACTCAAAGCAGTATCAATGATCCGCTCTAGTTATCATGAGAGGGTGTTCACAAAGGGCCGGCAAGGCTGCAGGTTTTCATTGCAGGCAAACAGGAACCACACCTTACAATTTATTGAGGACCAAAATCTGATTAAACAAGTGTAATGAGGAGTGGCAGTGAATAAGACTGAAGGCTTCTGCTCTTAAACGTCATTCAGTGCAAAACATGGACATTTTTTCAAATGTAAGCACATGAAGTCAAATAAAGACATCAAATCAATACAGTAACAAGAGAACGGTTAAATATGCACTGAATGATTTATTATTATTATTATTAGTACTTTTTAAATACATGCCAAAGCTAAACCCGTAAAACAAACAGCCTTAGGGAAACCTTTTTTTTTTTTTCTTCACATGCGTCGGATGCAGAATTCTAAATCTCGAACATGCCTTATTACGCGTTAGTACAGGATCCGGTTACTCTGCGCTGGAATTACACGCACATGCTCAGAGCGCGATGCACATTTACTGTAAAAACAGCAACTGGCCTTTAAAGCGGAGGAGGGAAGTCATCGCTTGCTCAAGTATTTGTGGGTTTGTGGCGTGGAAAGCACTTGTGTTAGTACAGTGTGTCTGCATTGCGTCGGAACCCCCTCCTCTCTCTCTCTCTCTCTCGCTCTCCCTCACCACGCTGTGCGTGTATGAAAACCTGCAATGTGCTTTAACATCATCATGCGCTTCTTTTCGCTTTCAAATCTTCATTCCTCCTACCCTCCCTTTCTCCTTCTCTCTTCAGCCTAGCGGTGTGTGTGTGTGTGTGTTGGCGATAGAGAGAGAGAGAGAGAGAGACTGTGCATCTCGGGACGTCCGTGTCTTGTTGTTTTGCACCAAAGAGGAGAAAAGCTGCTGAAGCACACTGCGCCTCACAGGAGAAGATGCGTTCCGCACATTTCATGCGCCTTGATCTCGCACCCATCCTTCGGCATGAGTTCAACACCCCGACTAACAGATTTCACCTGCCTGTTACTGCAGACTCGGATTGCGTATGAAGCGGAACATGGGGAGCACCTCTGGATGTTAACGAAGACAAAGCAGCCGATTAATATTTAAAGACAGCGCACAGTGTCGCGCGTACTGCTGCTGTAATGCGATATTCATATTGAAAAAAAAAAAGAAAAAAAAAAAAAAGAGACCCAACGGGGGCCAGTGCAAAGTTGGAGCACCGGCACCCAGCGCGCGCACGCACCCACAGACACACACAAAAATGGTGTAACCCGGTACCGAACAAGCCCTTCAAACATCAAGGTAAGCACAAAAACACTATTCTTCGCTATTTTCCGTTGTATAGCCTTGCACACACTTGCAGTGACTAATATGTCAAATAATATGCTTGCGAAATTTCCATTGTTGCATTAACACCTACAGCGTTTATATAAGCACTGGAACACTGCGCTATATATAGTCTATAAACTCAGCACTGGAGATTTTGCTTTGTAATATGATAACTGTGCGGTATAAGTGGTGCAAGGTGCAATACTCCACCAATTTTTGCACACAGAAGGTGGGCAGGAGCCATAAACTTGAATGCTGACACATAAATACTGATGCATAAATGCTGCTCCTCCTGATTGCATACCAAGAGATTTTCTTGATGAGCATTATCAGTCAGGGAGGAACAATTTGCTGAGCAGGCAAACCTACTGCATGCTTTTTTCTGCTGTGATATCTTCTGATATCTAATTACCATCCTTTCTCCCCATCTGTCTGTCTCATTTCTCCGGTTAAGTGGTGAGCAAAAGAAGATGATGCAGTGGTCTACTGAAACTGGGAGCAGTCGGACTGGTGGTAAAAAGGAACCATATGAGCTTTCCCTTCTAATGGGGCTTGTGTCGTAGACAGTGGAGAGTGGAAACCATACAGGAGATGGATGTCTGCTAATCTAGATTTTATGTTTTCTCTGGTGCTGCAAGTCTAAGCTGCAGAAATGACTGTGGTGGCAGGAGATAACATGGATGAGACCTCAACCCTGCCAGGGCATCCACATGATCCATACCCCCATGACCATGAGGACCACGAGTGCTGCGAGCGTGTCGTTATCAACATCTCAGGCCTGCGCTTCGAGACTCAACTCAAAACACTTGCCCAGTTCCCAGACACGCTGCTGGGCAATCCCAAAAAGCGGATGCGCTACTTTGACCCTTTAAGGAATGAATACTTCTTTGACAGGAATCGGCCAAGCTTTGATGCCATCCTCTACTACTATCAGTCAGGTGGGCGGTTGAGAAGACCCGTCAATGTCCCTTTAGACATGTTCTCCGAGGAGATAAAATTTTATGAGCTCGGAGTAGAGGCCATGGAAAAATTTCGTGAGGATGAGGGCTTTATTCGTGAAGAGGAGCGTCCACTGCCAGAAAATGAATTTCAGAGACAGGTATGGCTTCTGTTTGAACATCCAGAAAGCTCGGGCCCTGCACGTGGCATTGCAATTGTGTCAGTTATGGTCATTCTGATTTCTATAGTCATCTTTTGTCTGGAGACTTTGCCAGAACTCAAAGAGGACCCACAGGGGCATTTGCAAACTGTTGGGAACAGTACTTTCTACTACAAGCCAAACATTTTCACAGACCCCTTCTTTATTGTGGAAACTCTCTGCATCATTTGGTTCTCCTTTGAACTGATTGTCCGTTTTTGTGCTTGCCCAAGCAAAGCAGCCTACTTTAAAAACATGATGAACACTATTGATGTAGTGGCAATTATCCCCTATTTCATCACGCTTGGCACAGAGCTTGCTGAAGATGAAGAGGGGAAGGAAGCAAAGGTAGGGGGTGAGCAGGCCACATCTTTGGCCATCCTCAGGGTTATTCGCCTTGTCCGGGTGTTCAGGATCTTCAAATTGTCGAGGCACTCTAAAGGACTGCAGATATTGGGGCAGACACTGAAAGCCAGCATGAGAGAACTGGGCCTCTTGATCTTTTTCCTTTTCATTGGTGTCATCTTGTTTTCTAGTGCAGTGTTTTTTGCCGAGGCTGAGGAGAAGGAGTCCTTCTTTACCAGTATTCCAGATGCATTCTGGTGGGCTGTGGTCTCAATGACCACTGTTGGCTATGGAGACATGTATCCTGTGACCATCGGAGGCAAGATTGTGGGTTCCCTTTGCGCCATTGCTGGTGTGCTCACCATTGCACTTCCTGTCCCAGTGATTGTGTCCAACTTTAACTATTTTTACCACAGAGAAACAGAAGGAGAGGAGCAGGCACAACTCCTCAATGTGAGTAATCCCAACATTGCGTCTGACTCCAACTCTAGTCGACGCAGTTCTTCTATCATAAGTAAATCGGAATACGTGGAGACAGACGATGATATGAACAACAGTATTGACAATTTTAGGGAGGCAAACCTGAGAACTGGGAACTGCACCCATATCTCAAATCAGAATTGTGTGAATAAGGGCAAGCTTCTGACAGATGTGTAACTCTTGCTCCACTTTTATTTTGAAGAAACAACAAACATGACGTATTGATAATACGACAATGCTTTATATAGGCCTAGGTCAATGCATTATTGAATTACATTTGCTTTACCAAGACAAGTAATATATTCATATGCCACTGAATTTTTGCTGAAAATTAAGATTTGGGGGATAAAAAGGAGATTAAAATGCAGGTCCAAATAAGAACTCCACCTGTCAACAGTATGATCGTCAGAAAAACAAATCGACATGGATTATTACAATAACAGATTGTCTACAGCATCTGGAATTGAATTCCTAAAGCATTATGCAGATTCTGATGTGCTATTTCATTTTTGAGGAACGAGTGCTGTTCATCTTGAGGTTCAGCAAACAGCAGTGCACTTCATTATTAATGGAAAATCATGGCTTCTTGCCATTGCTGATATTTCTCCATCACATGCTAAAATCTTACTCCTAAGATCCAACACTATGTGAAAAAGAACATGGCTTTTGGAAGTGTATAAGCATGTTGAAATATTCTTTGGTTATCAATCATGGCATGCTCAAATCATTACCTCAAAATTTTTCTATTCATTTACATATTGCCCTCAGATTCCAGACATTGGTTTTGCAAAATGCAGTGCTTATTATGTCTTGTTCCTGGTATGGACTGGGAAATGAATGTTTAACAGTAAGGTTGATGCAGTGACGCTTTGAGGTCTACTAAACTCAGGTACTATGTATCTTGGTATAATTGAGTCATGGCACCATTATTAACAGATCATAATGGATCCTTTTGTATGTACTTGAAGATTAATACAGGGATCCATACTTATTTCAAAAATATCTTTTAAAACAATAAAGTATACAACAAAGTATACTGTAATGGCATTCATTAGCAATGTCATTACATTCCTAACAGTATTACATCTGCAGTTAATGGGACATGGAGGTAAAACCATAGGGATTATAGAGCTGACAATTAATGGATACTAACTATAACTAATTACTGTAGCTTTTTGTAGGATTCCTGGGTATCTGATAGTGTTTCATATGGGCTGATTTATTAGTTGACAATACAGTACACCTGCCAGTGCAATGTTTTCAAACAAGTCAAACTAATGCATTCATTCTGTTTTTTAGCAACTTAGCAAGAATTAATCCAATGGTAAACTTCTCAAAAGCTACTGCACAACTCTTATTAACTACCCTTTACTGTTTGCAACACATCCATGATTTTACCACATATTACCCATTTAGTCAACTTTACAAGTAAAATATATAGTGTATCTGCTTTGACATTCACGCTGTTTGAAGATATACATATATTACTCTGTATATGTTGCATATAGTGCCTTTAACCCCCTTACTGACAGAACTTTTAAAAAAGTGCCTCCATGTACAATAACATCAGTTTTACTGTGCAACTCCTTTTAACTGTATGATGCAATGTCAAGGACCAATCGGAGTATGATTTGTATTAAAATAGAATATGCACAGCAGAACAAAGTTTCAGGACAGGAATGTGGAAGGTTCATCCCATAACCTCAGTGTGAAGAAAGTGATTTGATGATTGCTAAAGCGAGCTGCTTGAGATGTCGAACAAGGGAAAGTAAGAACAGTTAGACCTCAGAAAACAAGTGGGATATCTTAAGTTTCGTCCTGTCAAGCCTTGTACATAAATCCCAGTTGATCACCCCAGTTAATCTGAGAAACAGTCAATGTGGTGTAGAGATGAGAGGAAATATATATTTTTTATCTTTTTGCTGCCTGTTCATCCATCGTTTTTAATTTATTTTCATCTGATTTTGATTTCATGATAATCTCATAATAAGCCTTTTTTATGTGTTTGTCTACCTCACTGTGGTCATGTATAGACTGAAATCCCAGAATCTTAACATCCTGCTAGGCATTCTATCACTGCCTTTTCTAATAACTATTAGCAACCTTTATCTGCTAGTTTATTCTAAAACAGTGTAAAGATTTGTAACACTGTTAAAATAACAGTCATCAGTAACCTAAATATAACCTGAGGCACCATATTTATTGCTTTTTTTCAAAGTAAATGGTGTGATTTTTAACAGATTTTTAACACTGCCAGGAAATAAAGCAACCTACTGCTCAGTATATTTATCCATATAGAGACAACAACAATTAATTAAAGGGAACATGAACAAAAAGCAACAAATACTTTGTATACCAGATAAAATAATTATACATTGTAGATTCTACTGTATGTGATGTTGGGCTACATGTCTATTAATGAAAGCATTTTTGGAAAAGCAGTTTGCGGATTTACTTCGAGACAGGAGCTAAGTTAGATAGAAGTTATTTGGTTACTGCTAGGAAAAGCTGCAGCAAACTGTTAGCACTAGATTTTATACATACTATATATATATATATATATATATATATATATATACATACACACACACACACACACACACACACACACACAATATATAATAAAAAAAAAAATATATATCAAAAATACATTGGACAAACTATCATAGTTAAGCCAAAGCTAAAGAAAGGACTTAACTGCTTCTAAGCTTCTAAGCCATTAGAGAGAAACAACAAGGACCAAGCATTTTTCTATTTTATCTCTTCAGTTTGGATGAAGAGCATGACCAAGACTGAACTGCCCTTATATGTTAAAGCATTTGATAATGATTCAACATATTACATTTGTTCAACATATTAGTATGTATAAGTAACTGTATACAAAACTGATTGTTATACTATGTATTACACAGTAGGAAGGTGGAATGCATGACAACAGCATTTATCATGTCAAAAACTATTTCTCATTTCTGTAATTAGACAGCAAAGAAAGAAAATGCATGGGTTAAAAAATCTAAATAAAAAGATCTAAATCATTCATAAATTACCTTTTAATGCCTCATGATGTGGTGATTTTTTTTTTAATTATTAAAATTCATTGCGAAAAGAAAACTGATCACCTTTTGTTTGTTTGTTTCTCATCCGCATTATACTTGAGTGGGTTGAATGATAGTTTGTATTTATACTGTTTTTTTTTTTATACCAGCTTTAATAACTTTTATGTAAGCTTTATTGCAGAAGTATTATTGGGTATGTTTACCCAACTTGATAGTTAATGAAAAATATTCATAGATTCTGTTGCCTTTGCTTAGAATTTATAAATGCCCATCGTTTTCAGAAAGTTTGCACAAAAGTCATCTGACCCTTACTCTGAGTTGCTAAGAGCCGTGTGAAACAGAGTACCACAAAGTGGTATTTGGTCTAAAAGTATTGAAATGCATTGAATTGCTGGGCTGAAATGAGTCATTTAACATGTTCTTTAATATTCAACCCATGTCTCTGTTATGTTTAAATATGATGAATGTGGTGAGCTTTTGTGTTCATTTAACTGCTTAATTATAGTCTGCATGGAAAAAAGTAAGAACTGCATGATCCAAATAATTGAAATGATAAAACTCAAGCTGACTCAAACACCCACATGTTTTTTTTTTATTTCATGCCAAATTATTATTATTATTATTATTACATCTTTGTAAGTACATACAGAAATTTCTTTCCCATACATAACTATGTGTTAAATTGCACACACACACACACACACACACACACCATCATATGATGCTGGTGAAAGCATAGTCTATCGTCTATGCAAGGATGTTCCTCCCATGTCCATCCTATTGCACATCTATATCAATAAATATAAATGCCTATAAATATGATCTCTATTGTTTTTCTTTCTTGAATATTTTTCTGGGACAATTGTGAATTTGATTTAGGATGACATTTACTGCAGAACTTGTTTTAAATATGTATTACTCACTTCTGAAGACACAAAATGTAACCTAAATTATATGGATATTTTTGGAAGAAGTTTGAGAGTAAAGCCACTGCTCCTTTTTAATCTGAGAGGAATTAGTTGATATGGTTGGGGTAAAAGGCAGTATAAGGATGCTTCCTACTTGGCTTCTACTATATTTTTACCAGGCTTTTCCTACTAGAAAGACCCAGGATGTACTAGAGGGATTAAATCTAACAGTTGGCTTGTGGACACCTACTGTACGTATACCCGAGGAAGAGTTGGAATGTTTGACTGGAGATAGAGACGTGTAAACTTATCTTTCACTAAACTCACCCTTTTGCCAGTACAATCACCCACTAGGAAAGGCAGCAGGAAAAATGATGATATGTTTGTATACAGTAAGTGGAGTGGACATGGTTAAGATGTATGCCTCACTCACATGCTGAGAATGTAATCCGATATCTTTCATTGAAGATCATTCTTCAGGGGGAGCAAGTATGCTGATTAGTTCCTGGATATCTTAGGAACCGTTAAAGTAGGTAGAGTATTAATTAACCGTTAATGAACCGTTAAAGAAGGTAGAGTATTAATTTTTTGGGATCATTAAGAAGACCTGGTTGAAGGATTTTATATAACTTTTGTGGGGTTTGTGCACAAAATCGCACAAGATTACAGAAAATAGAGATTAACATGATGAAATCTCTGTTAATGTTGGCTCTACCCTTACAGACATATGAATACAGATTTAAAATGGTAGTTATGATATCTTGCCATACTGTATGCAGCTGCAGATACACTGGAGTGTTGCAGAATAGAGACTATGACAAAAACTTTGGACCAAACAGGCCATACCAGTGGAAGGTTTCGGTACTATCCACAAAGTCAGGTCCAAAGAATCAGAAAAACAGGGATTTTTGGAAAAACCTTTCTTAAAAACGTAATTGCACTAAATTTGGAATAAAAAGTACTGAAACCTTCCACTGGTATGTCCTGTTTGGTCCAAAGTTTTTGTGCTAAGAAACTACAATAATAATTCATTGATAATTGTAGTGTCACCTTATTAATAATTAGCCTTATCAAATTGATTTTTGTTTCCATTCATGTGTCTCCTAGTGTGATATCAGCTGGGTGACAGAAATAAAAAAAATTATGAAGCGACTTTTGGGTGAGTGTAAAAAAATGCATGTATTCTCTCTTGTCTGAGAAGTTCACAGGTAAGTCACCAAACCACAAATCTTATGTATCACATAACATGCATCTCTAGGCAGACACTAAAGCTGGATTGTATATTGCCTTCAATAGATATTAATGGTTTAATTGTACTTTGATGTAAAATTTCAAGCTTTTCTTTCCAGTCCGTCCACTTCTATAAAAGGTTTTAAAAGTATTAGTAGATGACCCACTGGTACTGTAAAAGGTTTTAAAAACCAGTGGGTCATCCACATCTCTGCACTTGGAGGAGATGTAGGGCTGTGTAGGATAAACCTCAGTGGGTCATACTGCCTCTTAAGTGCCTTGTAAATTCCACATGGTTGGATGACTGACTACATCTGCTTCAAAGTGCCAACTTAGCCACAGTATTGATTCAGAAAGGTCTGCTAGATCTTGTACAAACCAATAATATCTGATCTAATCTTCTTACCTCGGTGGCCCCAGGTTCACTGGTACCCTACTGACAAATCTCAAATCTACAACCCCAAATTAGAAAAAGTTGGGACAGTATGGAAAACACAAATAAAAAAAAAAAAAGAAAATAGTGATTTCTAAATTTACTTTGACTTATATTTCATTGCAGACAATACAACAGCACATTATTTAATGTGTTCCTCATGAATTTTATTTAATTTTTTCAAAATAAGGCAGCATTTTGTGCTCCAAATCTCTATGTACTTTTCAGCATTAATGGTGCCATCACAGAAGTGCAAGTTACCTTTGCCAAGGGCATTGACACATATACCATATCATGACAGACCCTGGCTTTTGGGCTTGTTGCTGGTAACAGTCTGGATGATCCTTTTCTTCTTTGGTCCGGAGCACACGCAACCATTTCATCCAGAAAAATACCTGAAATACTGATTCATCAGACCACAGTACATGTTTCCACAGTGTGATTGTCCATCCCAGATGCCTCAGAGCCCAGAGAAGTCAATGGCGCTTCTGGACACTGTTAACATAGGGTTTCCTTTTGGCACAGTACAGTTTTAACTGACATTTGTGGATGTAACTATGTATTGTGGTACTTGACAAAGGTTTGCCAAAGTAGTCCTGAGCTCATGTGGTGATATCACTTAGAGATAAATAACGATTCTTCATGCAGTGCTGCCTGAGGGATCGGAGATCACGGTGGTTCAGCTTAGGCTTGCGCCCTTGTCCTTTATGCACTGAAATTCCCCCAGATTCCCTGAATCTTTTAATTATGTTATGCACGGTTGAAGGTGAAATATCCAAATGTCTTCCTATCTTTCTTTGAGGAACATTGTTTTTAAACATTTCAATACTTTTGTCAAGTATTTGTTGACAAACTGCCGATCCTCGGCCCATCTTTGCTCCTAAAGGACTAGACCTTTCTTGGATGCTGCTTTTGTACCTAATCATAATTACAAATCACCTATTGACATCACCTGTTTGAAATCACATCATTATGTAACCAATTTACCTGATTACTAGCCCTAAATTGCTTCTGTTCCAACCTTTTTTGGAATGTGTTACAGGTCTGAATGACAGGAAAGGATGTATATTTACAAATGAAATAAAGTTGAAATATTGAAATGAAATATTTTGTGTTCATATTGTCTGCAATGAAATACAAGTCAAAGTAAATTTAGAAATGACTACTTTCTTTTTTTATTTGCGTTTTTCATACTGTCCCAACTTTTTCTGAGTTGGGCTCATGACATCAGGACTTTGTCAACCAGGTGTTTGCATTCTGATATGGTACAGTAGGTAGGTAGGACCCGCAGACAATTGTCAGTGGAGAAATGTCTACTGTATGTCCAACCTCATCCTTTGGATAACACTTATAAATAACAAAGTAGTGCTGCAGAACAAATGAGTACAACAGGAATTTCAAATTGTGGGGAAGGGCATCACCAGTAATTCATGCTCAGCTAGAGAATCCTAGCAGCACCAATCAGCAATCACATTCCACAAGATAGATATCGCGAGTTCGATTCTCGGGTGATGCTGTAACCTCTCACAGCCGGAGGTCTATAGAGAGCTGATTGGCCGAGCTCTCTCAGAGGGGAGGGATGAGAGGTACTTAGTGTCCCCCCCCCCAGTAATGATGACCTTATATTTGACTCTTGTCAGATTCAGGTTACAATAAAAACACCAGCTGGTTCATGCCATTGTGGATATCTACTCCCTGTTGACTAACATACCAGAATTATTCTAGATCACTGGTGCTACTCCAGGGGCATAGGTAGCTCAGTGGTAGGTCTCTTGTCTGCCATGCAGAAGACTTGGGTTTAATTCCCAGCCAGTGCCCAAACCCCAGCCACTGGATGCAGAGCCCGGATAAAATGGGAGGGTTGCTTTAGGAAGGGCATCCAGTGTAAAACCTGTGCGAAGTTGTTGTGTGGCTCAGATGTGTGTGACAACCCCTTGATGGGAGCATCCAAAAAAACAACAACTAATGCTACCCAGACCAACTTTTCTTTTTTTACAGATTTAAAATGGTAGTTATGATATCTTGCCATACTGTATGCAGTTGCAGATATACTGCAGTCCTTTGTTGCAGAATAGAGACTATGACTTGGACCTGACTTTGTGGATAGGCAGATACAAGTCATCAATAATCCATAATTGTTTTATTATGAGTTGCTTTTGTTTGTTTTACTATTTTTGAACTTGCATTTAAAACTGTTGATTTTGTAAATTGCACTGGATATTTAAAATGAATATTTATGAACAATAGATTTTCACAATCTTTATGAAATGAATGTGATTGAAGATGAGCATAGTTGCAGGCATCCTTTATAAAACATTTATAATCACAAGCTTAAATAATACAATCATGGAACTGAAGCTAAAGCTCAGCTATGCTATTAGCATTATCATACACTTGGACACAAACTGAAAACAAGCCAAGCATCTCATACTCATGTGAGCGAGTAAACACATCACAATAGAAACAATACTGGAAAAATACGAGAATGGAAATGGGCATGCGGTAAGATGCTGATCGGTGGATAATATCCTCAAAGAAAACCAGTGAGAATGGATGTAACCAGCACTAGAAGCCAGAGTGCACTAAACACAATGTATTTGAAACCTTGGGGCAGAGGGGGCTTCCAGTACGACATTCTTGAGGCTGGGGTGCAGAACAAGCTTGGTGTTCTCAGATTTAGGATGCAAAACAATCATAACGCTTTCAAAGCAAGGATGTGGAGTGAGCATGATGCTTTCAAAGCTAGGGTGTGGAGCATTTACAAAATCAACAGCATGCATGACATCGCAGCTAGGAAGCACGGCAGACACAACTTGTTTTGAAGCTAGGAGGAAGGAGAAGCACAATGTCCTTAAAGCCAGCCAGTAGAGCCAGCAGGACGTCCATGGTACCCCTGGGCACAGCTGAGGTAAGCTTGGACAGTGCAGAGCATGGCTGCAGCAGAGCAAACACATGTCTGTACGGGGCATAATTCAGGCACAACATAACCTTGAGTCCAAAAACCAAAAGATACAGAATCTCATACTCATAGCAACTTAATCATACTCTTCACAACAGAAACAATACTGGGCACAGCAGCGAAAAACAGAGTGATTTGTATATAAACTAATCAAGAAATAAACAAGAAAAGGTGGCTTCAATAATGAAACAGGAAGTTGTTTGTCTTTTGGCTGTTTCCATCGAGGGGTCGCCAAGCAGACCATCCAACCCGCACACAACTTGGCACAGGTTTTATGCAGGATGCCATTCCTGACGCAACTCTCCTATTTTATCCAGGCTTGTGACTGGCACTGCACACATTGGCTGGAGTTTGGGCATTGGGTAGGAAATTAACCCAGGCCCTCGCATGGCAGGTGAAAAACCTACCACTGAAACACCAATTCCATTAATAATGAGACAGGAAGAAAACATCAGAATTACACTTTTAATGCACACACAATGATTTTCAACCTGTTACCAGTCAAACCTGCTGTACTACATCCATTTAAGGGATTCCTATGAATTAATTAGAAATTATGTCTCAGGTCTTGGCAACTGGACTACCAGTTAACTCACAGGACTACTGCGATGGCTACTGCACTATAAGGCAGCAAGGACCTAACACCAGTTAATGTCCAAAATGAAGCTATTTACCCTCTCTTAAACCATCTCACAACAATATTGTACATATTATACATTACCCTGCCTAAGGTTCATGCTTTCTGCCACTGTACTTCTAACACATTAGGAAAAATAGGTTGTGTTGGATGAAAAAAAAATCATTAGATGCTGAATTAAAAAAATAAATAAAATAAATAAAATAAAAATAGAGAAAGCCATTAATCAAGACTACAAATACAAATATATTATACAGTACATGAGAAATTTGTCTCTCAACTTAAGCATCCGTTTAAGTTGATTCTGAATAAGAATTCAACATGTACATAAATATGACTTTTTTTTATTAATAAGTTAATAACTAGAATAACTCTGAATATGGTCCACTACTCTGAATATGGTCCACTGTGGTTTTAACTTCATTTTGGCCTTGTCTTTTGTAATTGGCCAAAATATCTGAGTAAGACAGACGCTTTCACTGTTGCTAAGCCTTTACATTGTTAGTATGACAGATTTAATGGCTACGACAGGTTATCCGTAGGTATCCATACTGCCTAGTTGCCTAGCAACGTGATTTTAAGCACTTCACATAAAAGCATATGATGTTTTCAACTAACCATTTTGAAAGCAAAAATTTTAACACGCCAATCTCAGACAATGTCACAGGTATTCACTGCAACCACCATTAATAATCACAAGAACTACATGCTAATTAGTAGCATAGAAATGTAACCTATTCCAGAGCTAGAGGCGTATCAGGATAGGAAATGAAATCTGTGAAGCGATGCTCCCATCATGCATAAAGCCTACTGTACAAGCCTCTGAAGGTGTTATGATCAGTTGGTCAGGTCTGTGCTCAGCACCATTATGTAGCAATGAAATTAAGTCAGCTGGCTAGCTGAATATACTGAATGACCAGGGCATCCTATCAACAGAACTTTTTCTTCTCTGATAGCACAGGCGAACAAATCCATGATTCATCAGCCACAAATTGTTTGAGAGGATCTGGGAGCATAAAGAATGATTTTCACACATGAACTGTCCAGCACACCATAACCCTATTGAAAGTCTTTGAGAAGCGCCAGAGGCGACTTTAGAGTAAATCAGGTCTCCCATCATGAAAACAAGATCACAGCCACAAATTAATGCAACTTTGAAAAAGTATTGTGATGTTGCATAAGGTTGTCCAAAGTATGCCACAGGGAAAACTGTAATCAAAGCTAAAAGCAATCCATCAATATATTAGTGTGTGCAACTGTAGGGTATCGCCCTATAGTATGAAATTTAAATTATACTCACTATTATAGAAAAAATAATAATAATAATAAAAAAAAGATAACAGTGATCGAGCCACAGGAAAAAAAAGTTGTACACTAATATTTTAATAGACCACAACATGGTGGTCAGTTCATGCGTGAAAATTAATCCTCATGCTCCCAGAACCTCCCTTTCACTATTTGAATCCTGAAATATCCAGTACATTCAGGTCATCATCCAGGGACTTCATTTTATTGCCACATGATGTTACTGAGCCTAGACCTGACCATCTAAAGCATCCCCACCTCATAACATTGCCTCCAGAGGCTTGTACGGTGGCCACCTTGCTCCTTCCCACAAAGCCATTTCATATAGTGGCATCCAAATAACAAGAGGAGAGAGAGCATGTGACAAACGAGTCACAATGGAGTCACATGAATGGTATTGATGAAATCTCAGAAGTCCCTTGAGCCCTGTAGTCTGACCCATGATTTACCCCTAAAAAATCTGTTATCAGTTTAACTTAAACTTCCAACTCTTTTAATTACATACCTTTTCTATTACTCTCAATAATAATACTCTATATATTCTATAAGTCTCAATAATAAACTGGCTCTTTAAGAGGTTTAAGTTTGGCAGAGTTCTCCTTTATCCACAATATGCATAATGTAAGGTATAACATTAAACAATTAATGATAACTATAATTGTTGTGTAACATTAAAATGTAAAACTAGTTATTCTTACACTCATTTTTATCTCTTTTAATGTAATAAGATAAATAAGGCAGCTTGTCATACCACTGAGAAAGCGGAAGGCACAAACTCCTCTGGCAAAAAAAACTTACTGTCACAGTGTGCAGACACTTGAGGGTGCTTTCACACCTTAGTTCATCTGTTCTGGTCCAAGTCACTTGAATTTGTAAACTTGTAGTGTTTTCCCATTTGTTTGGTTTCTTTTCACACAAAGGAAATTTTAAGCATTCCAAACAATGCCACTTCAAACTATGCAAGAACATCCTCTCCGCTTATTGGTCAGGTGTGTTTGCCATGAGAGCAAAAATAGTAAATATAGGAAGAAGGTCCTGTGTTGTGGGCTACTGCACGTCTCATGATAGAGGTTAACCTACGTGGCAAAATCATACAGATCATACAGTTTAAAAAGAAAAAAACACTGATGCACTGGGGTCACCAAAGGGACATATAAAGAACATACAAAAATGAGAGTGCATTAATCCTCCTGAACCATGACACTCATCAGCTGAAGATACACGTACATCTGTCCTGTTTTGGTTCTGAATGCTTTCTCACAAGGAGGACCACATCAGAATTCTCCAGTTGATTCGGATCGAGACCACCTCTTTTTGAGGGTCCCAGTGTGGTTGTTTTGACGAAACAACCACACCAAATGGGAAAGCAAAGCAGAGTTTGATTTAAATGGAGTAAAGCCTGTGTGTGTGAAAGCACCCTGTAACTCCTTCCATTAAGGTTACATAAAGTCCTTTCAAAGTCTTTTAAAATAATATTACAATTGGAATAATGCCGGTCTCGCAAGGTGCAGAGCACACCTACCCCACATAGTTCTGAAAAGGCAGAGGCGCGGCCATCTAGACAAGTGGTTGCCATGTGATGGCGATGTAATCAGCATGAATGCTCTGTACCTGTCGGCGTGCTTATTTAAGGGCTAAGACAAGAGCGCAACAAAGACAAAGGTAAAGACAAGGCAAAGACCCAGTCAATTTCTGCACAAGAAGCCGGCGTTATTAATAGAGAGAGCGGCATGCTTCCCGTTTAACCTCAGTTAAAGTGTAAAAAAAAACAACAACATATAAATAACACATAAGCCCTCTAAGGGTAGGGTAGACTCATCCAGAGAAGATAAGAGCTTTATTTTTAGTTATCAGAGTCCTGTTGGGTTTCGAGGAGACGGCGGAGCTCTGTTTATGTTTTGTTTTGAGTTTTCTTCAGTTCCAATTAATAATCCCACAATATCTCCAAATGGGAAGGTCTTTCTGTATGCGTCATAAGCACTTTCTCAGCCTCCTGGAGGTTCAATATTACAGTTAATGTCATTAGGTTACTATGGAGTCCAGTTCGTTACTAGAGGCTCAGATAGACTGTAGGAAACTCCAGTCCTGAACTATTGAACTGCAGTCACAAGTCCTCAGAGAACAGCTGTCTGCATCAGCAAAGGCCAGGACTGTCTTCACGGTAAAGTGGAACAGTCCCCAGTTACCACACGCATCCCAAGCAGACAACACGGGGGATCCAACCAACTACACCTCCAACCAGAAGCGGAGCAGCAGGATGAGTCAGACAGGTCCAGAGCGCAGGGGGGTCCACAATGGATGTATATTTAGCGCACAGTGCAAGCAGGGACTCTGGCAGGACTAATAATGACAACATAACTAAAAGAGAGAGCCACAAGGAAACACAGACATGAGGGCTCCCTGAGATGTAAAGCGGCCTGTCACTTCACCGTCAACAAACCTGAGTGATCAATGAGAGTGGTGAAGACAGCATCTAAACATACCAGTTCACCATAATACTCTACGTCCATGAGTCCCCCAGATCTGCTGCTTTACCTAAGGCAAATCTATTTACAAAAATGCTTGGCTAAATAGTTTTTTAGGCTAGACTTAAACTAATACATAACTTTGGGGCTTTGTAAGAAAAATCTCTACCCCCAGCTGTAGTTTTCATAATACGTGGTACTGACAAGCAGCCTGCATCCTTTGTTTGAAGTAGGCGTGGCACTAGCAGTTTACTCAGGTATTGCAGCCCGAGACTATTTAATGCTTTATGTAAAAAGTAATATTTTAAAATCAAATCAATGCAAAATTTCAGAGGGAGCCAATGCAATGCGGATAAGATAGGGGTGATGTGCTCATATGTTTTGGTTCTAGTGAGGGCTCTCACTGCTGCATACTGAACTAACTGAAGCTTGTTTATACACCAAGTTGAACAACTAGACAGTAAAGCGTTACAATAGTCCAACCTAGAGGTGATAAAAGCATGAACCAATTTTTCTGCATCATTTAGTGATAATATATTCCTTATCTTGCCAATATTTCTGAGATGAAAGAATGCTATCCTGGTAGTATTATCTGCAAATGCTTCAAATGAAAGACTGAAATCTATAATCACACCGAGGTCTTTTACTGTTTCACTTGATGGAACAAAAAGGCCATTTAAAGTTATTGTGAGATCAAAAAGTTAACTTCTAGCTGCATGTGATCCTATGACTAGAACTTCTGTCTTGTCAGGATTAAGCAGAAGGAATTTAATTAACATCCAATCTCCAAAAATATTTTTAAAGATTTAAAAGAAAAAGAGAACCATAAAAACAGCAAATGTACCATAAATTTCAGATTAAAATGACAACATGTACAAAAATATATACAATATGCAAATATAAACAGTACCAGTCAAAAGTTTGGATACAAGTATTTATTTTTCTATATTTTAGAACAATACTGGATTTTTTTAACTATGAAAACACATATGGTATTTAAGTAACAACAACAACAACAGTCAGGTGTTATTTTAAGTCAGCTGCTCTGAAACAGTTCTGGAACAGTATTGTCAAGTGCATTTATTATCCCATCAAGCACCATGATGAAACTGGCTCTCATGAAGACCTTCCCAGGAAAGCAAGAACTTACCTCGGCTGCAGAGGAGAAGTTCATTTAGAGAAACCATCCTCAGAAATCACCAATTAACAAACAGCATCATAGATAAGAACCGTTATGAAGGCTTTACAAGTGGCAGACGCATCTCAATATCAGCTGTTCAGTGGAAATTGTTACATATGTTTCGCTTCAGCATTACTTTACAATGAAAAAACCAAAAGAAATAAAACGAAAGACCATGGAATTAGAAGGTTGTCCTAACTTTTGACTGGTAGTGTAATGTCAGAGCACATTAAATGTACTTGTAGATATGAGATTTTGTGTCCAAATGAAAGTAAATTTCTATGTATTAATCCAGATGTTTTAAAAACAGCCAAAAAGGCTGGTTTAGTGGAGCCTCAGGCATGGTGCATGTGGGGTTAGCGTGGGAGTAGAGTGAGCGAGAGAAAATGAAAATGCAAATAAAAGCAGACGAAAAAGTCAGACGAAAAAGACAGAAAAGTGAAAAATACAGAGCAAAAGTCAGTGATTCAGCTGTAGCACATTGAAAATAGAGCTTGTAAGCCTGCCAGTAAAGAAGAAAATACACACAAAAGCATGTATAGATGTACACAGCAGCATGCACAGGCACAGCTGAGAGCTGCCATGATCCTTACCCGTTGCATGGTGGGATGCCGGTGTTGCACAGTGAGCATGTCAGGATGTGGCGAGATTTTGGCTGCTCTACACAGGCATGACTAAAAATATAGAAGTATCTTTAATGCCAACATATGTTCACACGCTGGGTGGTCTTTTGGCAGCGGCTCAACAATTTACAAACTGTTCTCCTTTATAGATCACGTTTTTCAAATGAAGGAAGAAATGTAATGATCCTTAGCACCTTTAAGCGTGATTGGTAATCAGAACAGAAGCACATCTCTCTGAATTTGGTTTCATCTGCACTTCATGGTTCATCACTATCCTCTTCCTTTTCCTCACAAATTTGCTCACAATGACGGTTTCAACAGCTGAAACAACATTTCAACCGATTTCATCATAGAACTGTAATATGTACTGACTGCTAACCCAAAACCTACTGTATCACTTGTTCTTGGATTTTTTTTCCCCTATCTCACTCAGTCACACTCTACATCTATCCTCCTACACATTCCCAAGCACTGCTAACCCCCACCATCCTGCCTACAAGCAGCACCCTCCTCAGTCCACTTCTTCTCTCCTTTCCTCTCCTCTTCTGGCTCTGACGGCCCACTCGTGGGCTGGTTGCATAATGCCCATGGCCTGTTCAATTACTGAGAAATGCTCCATGGCTGTGCTGTTTGGGTGAAAGTCAGTGAGTTGATCTGGATAAAACTTAAGCCTTTGTGAAGTGGGACTTTTTTTTTTACTCTTCATCTTTTCTCTTTGTCTAAATATAGCCAGGATCTGTATTCTGAAAAACTTGCAACTAAAAACCATTGATATCAGAGAGAAGATCCATGCACAAGAGGATGGTATCCACAACTTTTAATAGCCAAGAGTCACAGCAAGGGGGGTGGGGGCATGAGTCATGGATGTGCAGAAATATACAGTATGTACTTATGATTGCATGTAAGCACTGCAAGAAAAAAATATTATTTATTTATTTCCAGCAACTTGGCGTATCCGTGTTAGGTTGGTGGTGTATCTGGAGCATATCCTGGGTGCAATGTACACAGGAATACACGCTGAATGGGATGCCAGTTCATCATGGCAAATGGGAATATATTAAAATACATTCTCTTTTAATTTAGTCATGGCCAGTTCCCACCCATCAAGCAGATCTCACCTATCACTCTCTGGATATCCTGGCCACAGATAGCTGTGGCATCATTGGGATTTAATCCTAAAATCTCTGGATGATAGAATATAAAGATCTGTTTATACACAATGTAAACAGTAGCAGCTTTCTCAAAGTGTTTTACGTAAAAACTGTTTTTATAAAGCGAAGCCAGTTGTTTTAGTATTCCCAAACTGGTAAAGACCCAGTGGATGAATATTAAGAGGTCTGGGTTTGGTAATGCAGTGGTCTGTACTTATTTTGCTTTATTCTTCAGTATTCTACAATGCTTTGATGTTGCATCGGTTGTTGCAGAATCAGTTTAAATTGTACTGCTATCTCTCGTCAGCAATTTTATTATCTGTCCACTAGTTATACTTTTTTTCATACACTTTCTATATAAAAATATCTCATAAGCATAAGCCAAACTATTGAGTTTGACAAAAAAAAAAAAATTACGTTGTATTTATGAAATTAATACTGTATAATATCATTGCACAGAAAGACAGGTTCCTTTTCTTACTTTGCAAAAAAAAAAAAAACATCCAAAGCTTCCAAAAAAATTTACCTTACAAAAGACTGTTGCAGAGCAAGGATGATTTCTCAAATCTCAGAATTTAACCCTGAACCCATGCTAACTCAAGATTATAATCCAGTGGAGATACCAGGAACTTCATCTACCAACTGTTAAAAGTAACTACAGACTCTATGATTAATAATTTTTTTAATTCAGTGACTGCATTTCAAAATTTTAGCATAGTTAAAACATTTTTGAGACCTTGATATCTCCTGCAATGTGACAGTTCTTAGACATTTCTTGACAGTTGGACATACCTTTCAAAACCTCACAAAGCTGAGTGACCAAAAACGTCAAGAATTAAAATTTTAGACATTTTAGCAAGTTCTAACAAAAAGTTTGATCTTGTTGGACTGGCCCTTTAAATAATTAAAGAATTTTGAATTATGGACAAAAGATAACCAAAATGTAGTTTTAACCAGAGATTGTCAACCAGTATAGAAATACTTAGAGAGTGAAAACCCCTGTTCTTTTAAAATCTTAAAATGTTTTTACATAGGTAGTGTAAAATGTGGTGTCTTTTAGTGAAACTGAAATCTTAAAATCTTAAATCTAAGATCTAATCTTAAATCTTAAAATTGGATTTTTTTCCCTTTCTTTTTGATAGAAGCAGATTTTAAAATGCTCTAACTATACTTCTGTTTGACATAAAAATATAAACAATTTTCATTTAGGACAACATTTTTAAGATGTATGCATAGTAGAATTTTTTTTTCATACCCCATAGGTTGAATTATTTGCCTAAGATTGCTTGTGTATATGTGCTTAAGTATAGAATTTATCTCTAGTCCAAACAAACTATCAACAGTATGTGATGGTCTCACAAGTCATCTGATACACCCAAGATAGCACAAAAAAAAAAAAAAAAAAAGTAAATGGGCCTATTCCAGGAGAGTTAGTGTTCGGAAGAGTTCCTTTTACTTGAGCATGATAAGGCAGTCACATGCTATACTCAACTTGTTCACATTAATAATGCTCCAGAGCACACCTGGCGACTATTCAACAAAAGAAAAGAAGTGAAAGGAAATGACCATACAACACAAACGTATTTCATGCTGCCTATTTTCAGCCTTAGAAAATATGACCACTCGTGTCAGCAATATTTATATCGACATGTCAACGGCAGTATTAGTTGACGCCATGTATTACTTGGCAGACTGTGATTCCCTACTTCTCTCTTGGCAGAGGGCAGATGGTCATATATTATTACATCGCTTGTAGGAGGACATGAGTTGTCAGGTCACAACCCTGTGAAATAAAATGTGTATTTAAGGTAACTTCAAAACATCTCATTAGCATTGGTAAAGCTTCTGGAAAACTTACATCCAAAAAACAGTAGAAGTGCTGGGTAAGCAAGTCATTATCTACTTATCACTTCGTTATTCCTTTGAGCACACACAGACACACACACACACACACACAGACACACACACAGAGCTCTGGTTTCATTTTCCACTGCCAAATGCAAGCTCTCATCTTGTTCATCTACAGTATTTAGACTAAGAGACAGTCTAGTGCTGCCACTCTTTGTTTTGTTACACAAACAGTTATATGAGGATGTTCAAAATGCATAATATCCAAATATTTTTTACCAAATCAACATTTCACATACAGTATACAGTAAACTACAACCCCAACAGCTTTCACAATAGATACTTTGCAAGTCAACTGCTGTTGCCATTCCATATTTATCTGTCTACCTTGGATAAGTTTAAATTCAACACACGCACACACACACACACACACACACACACACACACACACACAGTCATAGACAGTATGGTATGCAGTGAAATGTTTTTAACAAATACCTCTGACCTTAAAAAAAGTATTCTAAATAATAATATAATATATTTTATATTATTATTCTAAATAATAATAGAATATATTAATAAAATAAAATGATAAAAAATAATAAAAAGTACAGTATAGAAAATATAGAAAATGTTGGCTGTAAAATTTACATTATGTACAGAAATAAAAATAGAAATTTCAGCTTTACAACACATTATGTATATGGGCCGCAACATATTTATATCAGTAGCTCTTCATCACACCAGTGTCTCCATTGCATTGTGACTAGATGCTTGAAATATGAACAGTGGCTCTAGAAACAACTATTGTATTAAGTTAGAACATTGATTTTAATAATACAAAGAGGTTAGCATCATTTATCAATGTCCCAGATAGAAGCTCGTAACTCTGCTTGGCCTAGGAGTACATTATAGATATAAGTGCCACATGTGACAGCGAACAAACTACATTGCATTGCAAAATTATGCATCAAATTAATTTCATTAATTTTTAAAATCATTAAAAAATTGCATTGCTTCTTTCTGTTACATCATCAGTGAAGTTAAAAAAAGTCATGCTACTGTAGGAAAATGAGCAACTACTGTACCATGACAGGAATGAAATTAATGCCTTCGATGGAATTATTGAGAATGCTAAAGCAGAGATAATGGATGTTTACAGTCTATTACTGCATTTAAAGTTACACTAGTAAGGAGTGAGGTGCTGATGATGCTTTGTAACCTTAACCTTTTGTATTGCTTTTCAACGTTCCTCAACAATCTTTGTAATGAAAAAGATTTTATCTGCACTATCACCAAGGAATTTGTAAATACTTAACTGCCAATCATTGAAGATTTTTTTTTTTTATCATTGAACTGACCACTGATAAAGGATGCCTGTAAGTAATAAGGCTTATTTTGTTCTTTGAGGACTTGTGACTTCAGTCGCTCCATAGTTCAGGACTGGAGTTTCCTACAGTCTACCTGAACCTCCAAGAACGAACTGGACTCCATTTTAACTTTAACACATCTCCTGTTATACTAAACGTCCAGTCTCACACAGTATGATGCAGATCAATCCCTGCTATCCGTTATCACCCAAATGAGGATGGGTTCCCTGTTGAG
>JAQMYJ010000004.1:13037424-13054665 GCA_030014305.1 Clarias laeviceps
TACTTTTTACCAGGTAAAAGTAGTGTTTTTTTACACAACCATTGAGAATTTTTAATTAAAGTATATTACAAACTTTTAATTAGGACCCTAAAGAATCATATTAACCTATGAAAAAATTTATACTGGATGACCCCTTTAATACTCTGTTTGGTAAAAAACACATTCATCATGTGAGATTGAGAACAATCCATGTTTATTTATTTATTTATTTATTTTAATAAAGGGAAGAACCTTTATTTGCACAGATACCCATTTGAATATGGACCTTGTAGTACAGTATATGAGGTACATAGAGCTTGTTTATTGTTTTTCTGTAGCCTGTTTATATCTGAGAGTGAGTCAGAGTCTTCTCTTACACATGAGTGAGTGTCCAGATGGCAAGAGCATGCTGGAGGCTTTGCCTTAATTGGGACTGATTGAGAGATGGAAAACGACTACGAGGTAAAAAAAAAAAAAAAGACATTAAATGGTGAGAAAGAAATGTAAGGATTACCTTATTATAGCTATAACCATGATGGCAACTTTGTCTTCTATGATGTGTTTATAGATAGAGTGAAGGATTCTGTACTAAAGAACCTATCTATAAATATACCTATAAAATAAAAAAATACATTTAAAAAATTGAACAGAGACCAACATTACTGCAGGCACTGCAGACAAAAAAAAATACAAAAAATCAAGTTGTTGATGATTTGGGGGCACATTTAATCTCTGTGTCAACAGAAAGGAAAGCAAATTTTTACTTCTTAAAAAAAAAAGAATAACATCAGAAAACCCAACAAAGAGCATGGCTTACAAAGCACAATATGAATTAAGAGGTTCCGATGAAATACAAACCATCAGGCCTTAAATAACAAACTAATTAGGTGAAACTAAACACAGGTGAGCTTAATACGGAGTAACGAAGCAATGGTGCAATGGCGAGACTCAATCGGCACTTTAGTACAATCATTTTGTGAGGCTAAGATGTATTCTGTGAAACTGAGTTCATCAGGCTTTTATGACATTTATAAATGGCATAAAGTTACTGATTCTGATAACAAAATATTTTAGCCCAAGATAGAACCACGTTTAGGTATAGGCGACATGGGCAGCCACCCAGGGTGGCACAGCGAGCGTGGGAAAAAAAATTACAATGATGATAACATCTACATTTAATTGTTTCAAATGCTTAGATAAAATGCTAGAGCAGGGTTGAGGTTAAAAGTTTGGTGCTGAAGCAAGTTTGCCCAGGGTGCTATGCACACTAGAACCACAACTTGTCCAAAACCTGATATTTTCAAATTAACACAAAGCAGTTGTTAAAAACAAAAAAGGATAAATAAATATTGTTTTATTGTCATCAGTTGACATCTGCTGTACTTTTTTGTGTTTTGAGGTTTCATAATTTTTATGAAATGTAGCAATAATTCTGAAGTTGATCTTATGCGAGTATTATACATTATTCTACTGACTGGACCCACCAAATGTACAGAAGGAAAAAAAGGTAAAATTATTCAGAATGACACTCCCTCTTATAGTTTTAAAAAGCATTGCACAATAATATTAAAAAACTAAAACTTAAAAGTTAACTCTGTGAGAGAATATCTGACTCGTTTATTCATTTGTTTGAGTGATTAATTGATTGAGTGCTTGTTTTACAAAAACTGTAGCTTTTATTAAAAAAAAAAAACACACAAAGGCATCAGGGTCAGATTAGTCATAGCAGTAATTAACTGTAGTAATAATTGGCCAAAAAAGCCACACACTATAATATCGAATTCAATCACTTTTAGCTTTGGAGGTGAAAATGATTGGTCATGCTCCCAGAACCACAGTTTCTTTCACAGTTTGAGTCCTAGAATATGCCTGTGCCATCAGAGACGTATGTGAAGTAATAACCTGCTAACTCAGTACAGTATATTAAGGCCATCAGCTGACTTTATTTTAGTGCCGCATAACGTTGCTTAGACCAACTGAAGCAACCTCAGATCATAACACTGCATCCAGAGGTTTGTACAGTGATTACTATGCATCACTTCATTCACTTCCCTTCTTACTTCTTATTGCAGCCAGTGAACGGAAATTTAAGTTTAACCATTGCTCCAAAGTCCAATGTTTATGTTCCCTAGCAAATTAATGCCTTTTGTCCTGATTAGTCTCACTAACTTGTGGATTTTCTTATGGCCACACAGTTGTTTAGTCCAAATCCTGTGAGTTCTCATCACATTATGTGTGTATAAAAATGTTCTTATTTATACTAAGAAACATAGCTATGCTTTTTACTGTAATTTTTACCATCCAACTTAGGAACACCAAGTTTTTAAGTGATCTCCATTTAGGATTTTTGTCAGATCACATTTTTTCCACAACTTTCATGGTTCAGCAATATTCTTCCAGGTTTTAATAATGTGTTTAAGGGTTCTTAACCCAGTTCCAGCAATTTTAAATCTCCTCAGTTCTTTCCATTGATTGATAAAGGCCAATAATTTGAATCTTCTGAAATGGCAGCTTTTTTTTTTTTTTTTGGCAGGCAGTGTATATTGATGGGAGGTCCTCACAATGACAGTAAGGCGTATATGTGTGTGTGTCGGTAAGTTTGGCATAGAGATAAACAGGAGTCCTTGGCTGTGGGATTTCAGCATACGGTGATGCCATCATGGCACAGAAATTGCATGAACACATGGTGTTGGACGAGGCTACCCGGATGTTCCTCAGTCCAACAGTGAACCTTACAGGTGTTTTATTTCAAACCCCAGTGAATAAGTTCGACACACATTTATGGATACAAATCACTCACGTACACATTCAGCCCTTGTTTCTACAGTATATAACCATATTCCCCTTATAAATAAGCTATAATTAACATGAGAAATCAACACAAGTGCTTCTGGTAAATTTGGCTCGTCATCTTTTCACAGGATGATGGGCCAGAAGGCAGGAAGCTTTTAGAGAGCTGAGATATGGCCTCAAATTTGCAAGATGGGCATCCCCAGATTTCCTATTATAATATTACCTCTATGTTTTGACTGAAAAGTGAAAATGCAAATCACTATTTTTATCAATTACATAGCACATTTAAAAGAAAAAAACTTTTTTTTTAATAATTGCTACTCATTGCACTTCTACTTGACCACACATTTCTATTACTAACTCCATTAATATGATAATATGTAGTTCATCCATTTACATTTTACCTGCTTATGTTAGTATACCTTTTTTCTGCAATGACGCTGTTAGAAGTACGAGAGATGTTTGAATGGTCCATACATTTTAAATAAGCCTGTGCATCCATAAATTACCATCCTGGCTAAGGTGGCTCAGTGCCCACTGCAATCATTCCAGTGAACATTCAGAGTGGAACATCCTTGAAAATCACCGGTTAACTTGTCACCAACATGCAGAAGAGACGCATCTGTCTGTGGGATCTCAACACCACTTGCACATTATAGGAATCCATCTGGGAGTTATTGCCACATCCCCTGTATAGTCCTGACCTCACTCGAAGCTATTTCCACATGTTTGGACCATTAAAGGAGCTCCTTGGCTCCTCTGATCATGGTTCAAGATACTGAGAAAACTTTCTACTTTGATAGTATCCAAGCACTAGTGAAGCTTGGATAAGTGCATTAGTATATAGAGAAATAAAGTTAGCTTTTAGCTTTTTTAACTGTGTTCTGTTATTCAGCACAAAAAGACCCAGTTGGGACCCCACATAAATACGAAAGGAGAAAGAATTACAAGCGTCTGCGCATTATGCTCCTTCTATTCCCATCTGAAACCTGGTTGCATTTAATTGGTATAGTTGAAATGTTTGAGTCCACTAGAGTTAGAGAGCAGCCACACACACTCATCCTCTGAATGAGTCACCTCACCATGTCTCTCCTTCTTATTCTCTCTCACCCACTGCTCTCTCTTTTTTCTTATTCTCTTTTCACTCTGTTTCACTTCTTTTCCCTTCTCTCTCTCTTTCTCTCTCTCTCTCTCTCTCTCTTACACCTCCCCACATGGTTATCTGTCACAAGCATTATTACTCACAAGATTTTGTGCATACATGAATTAGCAAAATGTGATGCCTAGATACTCTCTTTGACCTTGCCCCAATTATGCACTTTATTAACATAACAATGACACAAGGGGAAAGAAAAGATTTTGATATACTGTATTCTAAAAGCAAAATCTCTCTGCTAGAGTTCATCTTTTAGCTACCACTAATTTACTACTGTAGATTTTACAGTGTCTGATCAAGCAGCAGTGCCCAATCCTAGCCCAACACTATACCTTTTTGTTTGTCCACTGACAATTCCATCAAGGCTCTATTCAAACAACCTTAACAGCAATTCTTTGTGTCATAAAAATATACTTTTTGTAATCCTACTTTTCTCAGAAGCCAAAAGCATAGGAAAAATAAGTATTGACCCAGTAATGGTTGAATGGGCACTGGTGGCTCAGTGGTAGGTGTTTAGCCTGCAATGCGAAAGGCCCGGGTTTGATTCCCAGCCAGTGCCAAACCCCAGCAACTGAATGCAGTGTTGACCCCAAGCCCGGGTAAAATGAGAGGGTTGCATCAGGAAGGGCATCCGGCATAAAACCTGTGCCAAGCTTATATGTATGGACCAAGTGTCCGCTGTGGTGACCCCTTGCCTTGTGGGGAGCAGCCAAAAGACCAACAACAACCCAGTAATGGTTGAGAAGACGCTGGGCGAATGGCCTGTCCAGTTTGCAGCAAGAATTGATATGTGTGCAAGCACATTGAGTTGAGTTTTATGGCATTAAAAATCAGACTATGGACCAGCTCAAAATGCAAGACAGCTAACCAAAATTTATGCCAGAAACTCATCTGATTATCTAATAGCCAAATTACCTTTTGTCAGGTGATTAGGACCTAGTGCTCTGCTACAATGAGAAATGATCAAGCTAAGATTTAGGCTGATTATAAAATGGGTCAAGGGCAACTAATGCACGGCTAAAATCAGGCCAAATTGGTACAGTGGTTGCTCAACTTAACAGATAACTTTGTATTTAAAAAAGAAAGGATTGTCCTGCTGAATGTGGGGGTTTATATTTGCTAGCTAAAATTTTGCCTAGAGGACAAAAAAACATAACACCAAGTCATTGCTGATTTACTGCCTGTTACATTTAAAATGCAGGAAGAATTACTTGAAGTGTCTGCTGCACCTTGATATGCTCACCGGTCAGCCCAACACTCTTGACGACTGGGACAGAGGGATACACACATGCATGCACGCACACACACACACATAAACAATACCATGCATAATGGGGCCTGGATGTTATTTCTGTTTTATTATTACGGAAAATTAGGTATTTAAGCCTTTTAAGTCTTTTTAAGACCATCTCCTGAGGGAATACAAAGTACATACGTGTCATGTCCATCTATTACTACATCAGAAGAGACTGAGCTGTGTGAAGACAAAGAATGGGAAAGTTTTTACAGACAACCAGCAGCAAGCTGGTTATCTGTATATATATATATATATCTATATATGTACAATAGGTGTGAAAAAATGTGTATTGTACAAAAAATATACACTGTAGTGTACCAGATACCAATATTTATCTGTGTGTAAGTGAATATATAAAATGTCTAAATGTCTGGTATATTGTATGCTTGCGCGTGGGGGGGTGTAGGAGAAATTAGTCAGCCTCACCGGTTTCAATGAATCAGTCCGGAAACACGATAATAGAAAATTGCTGTTATGTAAAGATGGTGAATAATCCTAATTTAGAAAAATCCTTAACAAAACAGAGTTCACAGTCCAATACAGAGGAAACCAGCTCTGAGACAAAATGTCGTCTGGGATTCCCCTCACGATTTAAAGGCCCAGAGACCTCAATTTAGAGACCTCAATGTGTGAGATTCATTTCCTTAGGCACGGTTATGGCTTTTAGCCAGATGATGGCAGGGTGGGGAAAGGGTACTGAGATTTAGTCAAGTCAGGATTGATATGCTTTACATTGTATATTAGTTTCAAATGCGTCTAAGACTCACTTTGTTGCACTTAAGAACAAATCCAACTTACAAACATGCTCTTAGAATGGAACTGGTTTGTAAGTCGGGGACCACCTTATTCATCTCATTGTGGGGAAATTAGCCTAAATGCCCTATAATTTATCACCAACCTTTCAACGCTACCTAAAACTACATAAGTCTAAATGTACAGTATATTCAATACATAAACAGATAATAGTATTAAATACACTAAATACATGTGTTAGTATACAAAAGTGGAAATTTGCACATTTTATCTAGCATTTTAAACACTTGCATGTCAAAAGTGTATAACTGCTTACGCAAATTGGAGCTTAAACACCAAATGCAAATATATCAAATGGTGTATAACTGCTTAGCCTATATACTGGAAATTATAACCCATTTACATCAAGTGTAGACTCCTTATACAAGCTGGAGCTTATATATTTAAATATTCACATCAAATGTGGTATAACTACCTATACAATTCATAGCTTTTACACCAAATGGATCAATATCATATCTTTAAATTACCTACTGGATTTTAGAAAATTATGCAAATGATTGGAAATAAAACTTTTCTAGTCAAATGCTTGTGATGTGCTTGTGACTGCACCAGCTTAATAATTCAGGACTAAAATAAAAAAATTATTGTTTTGTACCTGAGCCTCCAGTAACGTAAGTGGACTCCATATTAACCTGTCCTGTTATACTGAACTTTCAGTTGTCTAACACGCACTATAAATGCTGCAAATCAATCCCTGCTTGCTGATATCCCCCAAATTAGAATGACGTCCCTGTTGAGTCTGGTTCTTTCAAGGTTTTTTCCCCAGGAGCAGAAGGAAGATTGTGTCGAAGTCTGACAAGAACTCTGTCAGGTGGATGATGAGTGATGAAACTTGGGTGTATGGGTATGACCCTGAGAGTAAGCAACAGTCTTCACAGTAGAAGAGCCCATCATCTCCACAACCGAAAAAGGCAAGGCAGGTTCGCAGCTCAACCAAGTGCATGCTTCGTCTTTTTCAACATTATGCATCGAGAATTTGTCCCCAGTGGCCAGACCTGCAATAGCGAATTCTACTGGCAGGTTTTAAGGCATCTGAGGGAGGACATATGGTCAAAGTAAGTAAGATCTCACTCACTCACTCATCTTCTATACCGCGTTATCCTGTATTCAGGGTCGCGGGGACCTGGAACCTATTAAGTAAGATCTGCAAATCTTTTTGATACCACCTTGTAGTTAAGATTGCTGATCTGGCCTCCAACGTCCTCAGATCTAAATCTGACTGAGCATCCATGGAATGTGCAAGTCTAACAAATCTGATCCATGGAGGCTCCAATATGCAACTATACACTACACTAATGTGCATCACTAAATACAGCATTTAACAGATCTGCTGCTAAAGTCCTGGTGCCAGACACCACTGCACACCACCACAGCTCTTGTGGAGTCATGCCATGAGGGACCAGAGCTGTTTTGGTGACACCAGAGGAACATGTACAGTGTTGTATAGCTGACTGGTGTGCGTGCGTGCGTACGTACGTGCGTGTGTGTGTGTGTGTGTGTGTTTAGTGCGCCAGATGTTCTTATCTGTATTTGTATTCCTCTTTAAACATGCTGTACACCAAAGAACCTTTTGTCTATCTAATGTGACAAAGACAGCTAGGTTACAATATTTCAAACAACTTTGTCTTTCCCAAATCAGGAAACAGTTTTACAATGTTATACAGGGGAGGTTTATGTTTTGATAATCCGGAACAATGAAAAAGAAATGCAGTGAACATGCTATCAGAAACAACTATACGGCTGTACTGCAGTGCTGCTGTGAGTCAATATAATGTCTCTATGATTTTCTGGGACAATTTTCTTGTAATAATACTAGAGACCAAACACTTGTCTGTATGAGCTATATGGATCAGCAGCTCTATAAATAAATCTGAAAGGCATGTGCACTCTATAAATATGCATGTGCACCATTGTTGCCTTGTTTCTCATGCAGTGACTGGGAGAAAATGAAAATGCATTCTCCTAGTACAGTGCCTTAAGATTTCACATTTTAGGGTTTGTATAGCCTCAGTACTTTAGACACACCAATTCCATGGTTTTTCATGTTTGTTTTTTTTTCCTTTCTACATTGTAAAACAGCGCTGAACCCATCCAAAATAATCTCCTTTGTACAGTAGATATTGAGATGTGTCTGCTACTTATGCCCTGTAAAGCCTTAATAATGTCTCTAATCTGAGGTGTTGTTTGTTAATTGGTGATTTCTGATACTGTAACTCTAAATTAACTTCTCCTTGGTCTTTTGGTCTTGCTTTCCTGCAATAGTCTTCATGAGAGCCAGGTTCATCATGGTGGGTTTATGGGTTTTGCAAATGCATGTAACAACACTGCATTTAACACACACACACACACACACACACACACACACACACACACACACACACACACACACACACACACACATCGTCTGTGTTTATACACAGGTACACATTTGGGTAGATATTTTAAAATGCATCTTTAAATTCAGACAGTGATGTTACATAATTATACACACACACACACACACACACACACACACACACACACCTTCAGTGTGCAAGAGTAAAGAGTGAACACCCACACAGCCAGAGATAAATATGCCTGTATCAAAACATAACCTTCATCATCATCTCATCCTGGATCTGTGGTTATTGGAGGATAAACTATGGCCATCTGAGTTGGAGCAGGGATTACCCGAAATGTACAGTGTGCAACAGAACACGTCATCACCTCTTTATGGCCTGAGGAAACATGACAACAAAATGGCTATCGCAAATAGCATCACGCATCCAGTCATGGAGAAAATCCGCTGAATGTGTTTGTACCTCACTAGGACAGGGGCAGATATCTCTTCCTGGAAGAGACCTGCAGTGCTGTATATCTAGAAATTGCACGTAGGAAAGCTGGAAAAGTGACCCTGACGTCACCCAATTCTATGTTTCTTTGTGAAACCCAGATTGATACAGAACATCAAAGATCACTCCTACACTTACATAACAGCTCATAAGAGTTCATAAGGACTATATGTAGAAGCATAACTCCTCGGCCACTTGCAAATATCATATACAGTAATCTACACCATCTTGTGGTGGTGTCTTGGCTGAAATAGTGCTCTTTCTAGATAAAAACATAATACAATGCATGATGATACTGATGTTTGCACTAAAAAGCTAAAAATCTTTTTCTGCATATGATCCAAGTGCCAATTAAGATGTAATTAGTGTGTGCTTTCTGAACATTTAAGGTCTTTTTGTTGATGGTATAAATGTATTTTTATATCTAGTATATACCATTCATTCGCACCATGCCATTCTTGCAGTGCGTATGTTCACCGATACTAGGCAGTAGAGAGAGAACTATTGACCAGGCTCTGCGGCAAAGAGGCAGCCTGCAGGTGCTGTAAGTGCATCTCCATGCAGAGAGAGCACCCACATCCTGTTATGGTGTACATCTCATGCCACTTCCCAGACGTTCACTCCTTTGACTATATTGGGACTTTATTACACATATTCATATAGTAAATAAAATCTGTTGTTTTTTGTAGTACTATGAACATTATAAATCTCTAATCTTATCAGGTGTTTATTTGAATGTACTGTATGGCAAACACATTAGACAAAAAGTCAATAATTAAATATGAGTGTTTCACTCCTAAAGATGTCTAATAATCATCTGTGTGTATTTACAGTAAAACGTTTATATTCATGTGAATACTGGAGAGTTTTTACCATCTAAATGCAATAGTGCCAGCTTGTGGAAACTGTAACAAAAGACACCCACTACCAGCTCAGTTAAGAGAGAGAGAGAGAGATGTGTGTCATTCACTTGACTACAGTGAAAGAGAACAGCACTGCCATGAAACAGCATGCTGAGCTTCTGGATTGAAAATAAGAAAACACATCGTGAGAATTTGCATATCTATCTCCATGGTAACAGGACATCAGGATGCCATGAACAGGAGGTTCATAATGCAACAAAGTCTCCACATCAAGACTGCATGACAGCTAGGAGAGTGGGCTATAAGTCTGATATTACATATACTTAAAACTGTTATTAACATATTTTCAAAATGGATTAATCTATAAACCAAGCTACCTTAGATAATGTCCAGTAAATTATCTATACGTCAACTGTATAAATTAATAAAAATACCAATATATTTGAAGACTTTCCCTTCAGCCAAACCCACAGACACCGCAAATTTTTTCCACATTACATTTTTAGATTATAAAGTTATAAACTTACTTTGCCAGAATAAGAATGTATTACATTTCCCATGCAATATTCATTTTTGCAACAATTTCTTCTTAAAATTTCTCATTTGAGTGCAATAATTGTATATAAAATGATCAGCCCTAACATTAACAATGATTATCAATTACGATATGTACCTGTAAACGTTTAGCAAAATCATGGACACCCATGACTCTCCTATTCCTATGCGGCCAGCCTGTCTGATCCTTCTGAAAATCTACCACAAATCACAAAAAAAACAATGCCACCCAGAGGTCATGTGAAGTCATGCCCCAGGAGGCAAATGAAGAACCTACAGTACACAATATTGGACATAATATTTTGTGTTGTAATGTTAGGTCTGATCGCTGTATCCACTTCTGTTCATAATAATAGAAAAATAATACATTATCAAAGTTGCAGTATTTAAATTAAGTTTAAATTATGAGCTCAACCAAAAACTCAGTAAAATTCCCTTTATATACCATAGTACTTGTCTAATAAAAGTACAATTCTGATAATCACAAACACACACCATGATGGATTACTGCTCACAGCAAATGAAGACTTATAGAAATTGTCTCAAAAGCCTTAGAAGAGCTGTATAAGCAGTGAATCATACTGTATTGTGAGGCACACTTTAATTAACAATGACATAAACACAGATTATTATTATTAGTAGTAGTAGTAGTAATGTTGAACTTAAATGTTGATAACACACAATCTAAATGTCCAACCTTACTAGTTGGGCTGCTGAATTATTAACTAACTAGTAAGGTTCTGACCCATCCCTTTATTTAAACATGGAAGGTTAAATGATCATTTAAAACTAGGCCAGATTTTCAGTGCTGGGAAGATGGCACCTTTATGATGGAAAATAAGAGAAACCCTCTTCAGGGCACGACTACTATAAACACTTGTTCTAACTCTAACGGCCACCAGAGGCACTGCTGAACCAGAATTGGTTGTCAAATACACAAAGTCTCTCATGCAGCCACTGATCAACCATAACATTAAAACCACCTGCATAATATTGTGTGGGTACCACTTGTGCCACCAAAACAGATCTCACCACATGAGGCATGGACTCTGCAAGACCTCTGAAGGTGTAGTATCTAGCCAGCAGTATTGTAAGTTATGAAGTTGGGCCTACAGGAATTGGACTTGTTTACCAAGCACATCTCAAATGTAATCTGGGAAATTAGGAGGCCTAATCCTTTGAGCTATTTGTCATGTTCCTCAAACCATTTTTGATCTTTGCAGTGATAGGGTCATGCCATTAAGAAATATCTTTCTCACAAAGGTGAGTACTTGGTCTGCAACAATGTTTAAGTAGGTGGTACATGTCATAGTAACATCACATGAATGCCAGGACCTAAGGTTTCCAAGCAGAACATTACACCCAAAGCATTACACTGCCTCCGACGGCTTGCCTCCTACTCATGAAGGCGTGATCTCTTCCTTAGACAAGTGACAAAGGCCAGCACCTGGCTGTCCACATGATGTAAAAGAAAATGTGATTCATCAAACCAGGCCACCTTCTTCCATTCCTGCATGGTCTAGTTGCTCATATGATGCTCACATGATCATTTTAGGTACTTTCAGACCTTTAGGTGAGCACTCTGACAGTCTGCAGTTATACAGCCCAGTGCAGCATGCTGCAATGCACTTGCTGTGTGATGTTCTGACACCTTTCTACCACAACCAGCATAAATTTTTCAGCAATTTGTGCTGCTCTTCTAAGGGATGTGGACTAGACAGGATGAGACATTTTTTTTTCTCAACTCAATTCATACCTCCAAAAGAACTGAACAAATATTTCAGTCAGATTCAATATGTCAGCCTTAGGACTCAAGATTATATAAAAGATTTAATGAATTACATTGCTTTGTCTTTTTCTGAGAAAGAGAAAAGGAAGAAGAAACCTCAATTACCATCATGGGTCAACTGGTCTACAAAGGGTGAATAGTACATTCATTAAGCATCGACTAATCTTTTATAGTGTCCACCTTTTGCCTTACCTTGTGGGACGTGTATTTGCTGTACATCATGAACTGAATGCTCTTGAGCTAAGTGCTGGTGGTCAATTTGTATTAGAACTATTATGCATCATCAATCCAATACTTGAATCATTTTCAAAAGCCATATTATCCAATGCCCTCAAAGTACATTTCCATTTATAATACTGTTATAAAGTGTTATGTACACCCAAAGTTTTCTCAGTGACATGAACACATGATTAGAAAAAAAGAATACCCTTCTGTATTTTTTAAGAATCTCACTCACTTCTTCATCATCTATACTGCTTTATCCTGTATACAGGGGCCTGGAGCATATCCCAGGAGACTGGGTACACCCAGTCCATCGCAGAGCACACACACACATACACACACTACAGACAATTTGGGAACGCCAATTATCCTAATCTGCAGGTATTTGGACTGTGGGTGGAAACCCACCAAGCACGGGGAGAACATGCAAACTCCATGCACACAGAGACAGGAATCGAACCTGGACCCTGGAGGTGCAAGGTGACAGTGCTATCATATGTGTGTGAATCTGCATTTTTTTAAAGTTTGTGTGTGTGTGTGTGTGTTTGAGTGTATAGACCCTGTCATGCTGAGTCATTTTTTTTTTATAACAGGTGTGAAATCAAAAAGAACAGTCTGAATGCAGGAGTGGGTTTCCTTTTGAGCTCTGTCCCAAATTCCCAGTGGTCCATCCCAATGGGTCTCACAAGTCACCACTCTTAGAGAGAGAGAGAGAGAGAGAGAGAGAGAGAGAGAGAGCATATTTTAACATCATCAAAATAACATTATGGTATAAGGATAAATGACTTAATATTACAACTAAAATAATCTTAAATAAATCAACACATTTTTGTGTGAGACACAGACTAAAGCTCTATATTTAAAAAAACAACATATTCCTGAGAGTCACAGCAGCTGGATCCCGTACATGAGCAATTAAATAATACATTTGTCCTTTTGCAATACAGTACCCATAATGCATATGTATAAGTAATCATATGACGCATTATCTTTCTTTTGCTGTATCACAATGGGAGTGTCATTGCAAATCCCAGCGGATTGGAGCACAGCAGGCAGATTCAAATTACCAGTGTTATCTTCAGTAAACAGATGTGTGATGTCTACGTGCTAAATAAAAAGGAAAGAAAAATTAGAGCAGTGGAATCCTGATGCTATATCTGTCCGCTTCCCCATCCCTCTCTGCCTTGCTCTCAGTCAATATGTCTGCTTGCTTCTCTCTGACTGCACAATCCCTTTTTCATCATTTTATAAAGCATTACATAGCTCTGTGTCCCTCTCTTCTCCTTCTTTCCATCATTGATTTGACAATGGATGCTTTTCTCACAGCTTTTTGGCTTTTAGCTTTCACTTATCAATTGGAAATCAATGCAATGACCTCAGACATGCTTTGTTGTGGTTAAATTAAACTGAGTCTTTATATCTAAAGCACATTCACCACCTGATCAATCAAAAAATCTTTCTCACCAGTGCAGGCTCATGAGACAAATTCAAAACAATTCATCCAGGGAAAATGTAATTTTTAGTAAGAACAACTATATTGTTTGGTAACCATTTTTGCAAAAACAAAATCTATCTATATGTAAAATTGGCTTATTATGTTATGGGTCAGCTACAGTAAGAAAACTCTAAATGATCAACAATATGCGGAAATAAAGTCACTTAAACATGACCCTCATTGTTCTTTGCTATACCCATGGTAGGGAAGTAATAACTGATTAATTCAGTCAGTTTTGTTGCCTAATTGTTATTGTCTTTTTGACTGATTATTTAGCCACTGTCACCTATAGAGTGTGCCTCACAACAAACCAGAACAGTACCCTTCCCTATCATCAGTCATGACTGTCTCTTGAGTATTTCAGTTTTCTCTAAATGTTCTGGCTCTGTTGCACATATAACAATTTTGCCAACATTTCTTCTTATCTGTCATTACAATCACCCAGTTACCATAAACATATAACAAAGTAATATTAGACACACTCTTGAAAAGTCTCTTGAAATGTTTCCTTTGTTTTATACCCAGAGGTGGGTAGAGTAGCCAAAGATTTACTCAAGTAAGAGTAGCTGTACTTCAAAATAATATTACTCAAGTACTGTAGAAGTTAAAAGTAGTCATCCAAAATATTACTCAAGTACGAGTAAAAAAGTATTTAGCAAAAAAAAAACTACTCAAGTACTGAGTAACTGTTTCATCGTAATGTCAGATTTTTTTTTTTTTAGAAATTACATAAGCAGCCAGACAAAATGATAAAATAATGTACAAATTCTGACATTTCCAAATAATAAAATTAATGAAATAAATAAAGTAAAATGAATAGAAATTAAATAGCACATTAGGAAACAAGAACGATAAATTTCCTAATCTCCCTTTTTTTTACAACATAAAGCATTTGAAACACATCACTCCTGTAGGTAACATATGTATGTTTGAACAGCGTAAACTATTTCCAGTGTAAGATATACTGTACAGTATATTCAGTCGCCCTCCAAATGGCACAGCAGATAGAAAATAACATTAGAACATGTGTACCAGAGGCCTCCCTTTACCCTAAACTGTGTCCAGCAGAACAAATGTAAGAAACTTAAATTTTTTAGGCTCTACCTTATTTTTAATTATATATGTTGACATTGCAACATTAAATAAAACAGCTAAACTAACCGCAACATGTTTCCTTTGCTGTCTACCGCTGAAGATTTTTTTCCCGCTATGCAGCCGGGTTTGTTACTGCGGCTGATTGGTCAAACGGAGTCATGTGATTGGTGAAACAGTCATGTGGCAGATCCACCTGCTGCATTCTCTGGCATAAATAAAGAATATTTAATGTGTCGAATAAATGGTTAAAAAAGTAACGAGTCAAGTGGAGCCGAATGTAGCGGGGTAAGAGTAGCGTTTCTTCTTCAAAAATCTACTCAAGTAAAAGTAAAAAGTATGGTGCAGTAAAACTACTCATAGAAGGGTTTTTTTTCATAAGTAAATGTAACTGAGTAAATGTAACTCGTTACTACCCACCTCTGTTTTTAACCATTTTCTTAAATTGGGTGTAAGTGATTTTGTCATGTTTCACATGCTGCTCCTCATTGATTGCTATAAGTGGTTAAATGACACAAAATGATTTTTCATATTGGTCTGAAAAAATTATTTAATAAAAATAAGTCTTTTTGTCCATGACAGGGTGGACATATTTTATGATTTGCCCATACGTACATCGTGTGTAAGCAGTTCTTCTTCTTCTTCTTCTTCTTCCTCTATTGGCTGCTCCCGTTAGCTGTCACCACAATGGCCCATTTGGCTCCATCTAACACACTTTCTGTATGCAGTTAATTTTGAAAAAAAAAAAAAATACAAATGTTGGAGCTTGACCAACATCCATGGCTTATTGGCAAAATTCTTTTTCATAAAGTTAAAATTATGAAATTATGAAGTTCAAAATGTACTCAAATGAATTTTATAGTGATATTGATCCATTTATATTTGTTATTAACCCTAATGCCATATCTGTATCTTTCTTTGGATCTCTTAGATTGGGTGTTTGACTGTGTGTAAATATTGCACACTTAGCAAAGATTTTAGATCATATTTAGTAAACCACCAACAAGGAACTTTACTCTACCCAAAAGTTTGGTTTTCTACAGTGTGTAAGTTTTCCTCACTGTTTTGTGGTTCGATGATTTGATTGCACAGGTGCCTCATATGTTCTTTGGGTGTTGGTATCTAATAAAAAAAAAATTTATTAGCATTTACCTTATTTCAATATGGGACATAGCTTTATAGTTTTTTTTTTCACATAGCTCAGAGGGCTAAGGCACTGAGTTACTGATCGGAAGGTCAAAAATTATTTCACTGTGCAGTATTGTATATGTGACAAATAAAAGGCTTAAAGTGCCCCTATTATGTCATTTTAAAGGTTGCTAATATTGCTTAAAGAGGTCATATTATGCTTTTTCAAATATGATCTTTCATGCAGTGTGTCATATAGCTGTATGTGAACATAAACTATCTGCACTATCTGTGACGCTGACAGTGCACGATAAAGGAAGTTTTTATATGAAGTCTATTAAAAAAAAGAGTCGGCTCACATTCGCCTAAACGAGTCGTTAGCTAATCTAATTTTTCTCTGTTACGGGTCCACGTCACTCCGTAACGTATTTGCATAATGTCCGCCCACATTCTACGTCACGAACAACCTGCCATCTTACAATTAACGTTACCACACTCTTGTTAATTTGACCGAGTATTCATGCCGGGTTCGCTTAAACACTTTGTAATATAAAAAAACAATAAAAAACGAGAGCACACGAAATCCTTTTTAACTGTTTATTCTCCACCATTCACCAAAACTGAACTCATGCGGCATCTTCTACGGCAAGCCCCGAGGGGAAAAACACTCTATGCCCTTACTGCCACACACTCGCGAAGTGCGCATGCCCTGGTGGACCAGCGCTGGTGTTATTTGTTTGGACGAGAGAAGGAGAGATTGCTGTGAAACATTTTCTTTCGAAGATTTTTTTAACAGGATTATCTTTAACTGGACATATTCCCCAGACTTCTCACCCTCCGTCATCAGCCTCCTGGACTTCATTAACCCCGGTGAGACCGAACCATACTCCTCTAACACATAACATACTTAACTTTAACACACATACAATAAACATGGACTTCGGACATTTTCCACTAACTCGCGTTCACGCACACATACACATACTGTTTACATTACGTTTACATAACGTGTTTACATAACGTGTACATTATTGTACACACATACAATAATGACATTTTCCACTCACTCGCGTTCACATACACATACCGTTTATTATATGTATTTTGTATTTTGTAAATATTGTTTATATCTTTGTTTGGTTGTGGTTCACCTTTTTCGTTTACTTTATTTAGTTTTGTATAATACACGTTTGCTTTATCTACTTGTTTGTGTTTGTCCTTTTTG